>PVJO010011780.1:0-58226 GCA_004026905.1 Hystrix cristata
GCATGCTGTCTTGACTTCATTCAGGAATATGCCCAGAAGTGAGAGCTGAGTCAAATGCTGTTTCTACTTTTCAGTGTTTTGAAGAATCTCTGTATCATTTTCCACAGCAGTTGTACTGGTTCACATTCCCACCAATAACATAGGAGACTTCCTTTTTCACCCACATTCTCGCCAGTATTCATTGTTTTTTTGTACTCTTGGTGACAACCATTGTGGCTGGAATCTCACTATAGTTTTGATTTGTATTTTTCTAATGGCTGAATATATTGAGTATGTTTACATGTTCACTGGCCATTTCTACTTCTTTTGAGAAGTGTCTCCCCTGTTCATTTGCCCATTTTTTGTTGGGGTGCTCAGGGGAATTACTTTTTGTTGTTCTTTATATATCCTAGACACTGATCCTCTATCAGAAGAGTAGCTAGCAAAACTTTTTTCCCATTCTGTAGGTTGTGCCTTCACTCTGTTGTTTCCTTTGTTGTGCGGAAATTTTTTGGTTTGATATAATCTAATTTGTTGATTCTTGCTGTTTTTTCCTGTGCTAATAGACACCTACTCAGAAAATCTGTACCTGTGCCTATGGCTTCACGTATTTCCCCTGTTATCTTCCAGCATTTTCAAAGTTTCTGGTTTTATATCTAGGTGGTTGATCCATTTTTATTTGATTTCCCTACAGGGTGAGAGATAGGGATCTAGTTTCAATTTTCTGCATGTAGATATGCAGCTTTCCCGGCACCATTTGTTAAAGAGGCCATCTTTCCTCCAGTGTATTTTTTGTGTGTGTGCTCTTCATCAAAAATCAGATAACTATAGATACATGGGGTTGATTTTATGTCTTCTACTCTATTTATTGGTCTGCCTGGTGTGTGTGTGTGTGTGTGTGTGTGTGTGTGTGTGTGTGTGTGTGTGTATCATGTTGTTTTTGTTGCTATGGTTTCGAGTGTAATTTGGCTCTGGGGTTGTCATGCCTCTAGCCTTGCTCTTTTTGCTGGATTGTTTTGGCTATTTTGGTTTTTACTTTTTCTGATTTCATATGAATTTTAGGCAGTTTGTTTAACTGTGAAAAATGTTGTCGAAGAACAGGATTGTGCTGAATCTGCAGATCACCTCTGCTCAGATGCCATTTTCACACTCTTAGTTCTGCCAATCCACGAATCAGGGAGGTGTTGCCACTTCATAAGGTCATCTTCAGTTTCCTTCTTTAGTTCTGTCATTTTCATTGTAGAAGACTTTCACCTCTTTGGTTTGATTGCTTCCTAGATATTTAACTTTTGAAGCTATGCTGAATGGAGTAGTTTTCCTGCTCTCTTCCTCAGTGAGCTCGTTATTGGTGTAAGCAACATCAGTGATTGTTTTGTGTTGATTTTGTATCCTGCCAGAGTGCTGAATTTGTGCATCAGATCTAAAAGTTTTCTGTTAGTGATTTTTTAGTGTCTTCTATGTAATGAATTGTATCATCTGCAAATAGGGATAGTTGGACTTGTTCCTTTCTTGCTTCCTTCCCTTTTATTTCTTTCTCCTGCCTGATTACTCTGGTTGAAGTTTCAAGTAATGTATTGAACGAGAAGAGTGAGCGTAGACACTCCTTCCTCATTCCTCATTTTAAAGGAAATACTTTGTCTTTCTCCATTTGCTGTGATATCAGCTGTTTGTCAAATGTGGCTTTTGTCAGTTTGAGATAAGATCCTTCTATTCTTATTTTCATCAGGGCTTTTATCATGAAGGATGTTGGATTTTGCTGAAGGCTTTTTCGGTGTCTATTGAGATAATTACGTGGTTTTCATCCTTTCTTCTGTTTGTGTGGTATATTACATCTGTTGATTTCTGTGTGTTGAACCAGCCACCCTTGCATCTCTGAGATGAAACCACTTTGATCATGGTGAATGGTCTTTTAAATATGTTTTTAATGTATTTGCAAGGATCTTGTTGAAGATTTTTTGCATGTGGGTTCACTAGGGATATTGGTAGGTGGTTTTCTTTTGTTTTGGGTCCTTGTCTGATTTTGGTATCAGGGTGCTGGTGACTTCACAGAGTGAGTGTGGAAACATTCTTTTCCTTTCCATTACATGGAAAATTCTGAGAAGCATTGGTGTTAGTTCTTCTCTAAAGGTCCAGGAAAATTCAACAGTAAATCCATCGGGTTTTGGACTTTTCTTAGTTGGTGGAGTTTTTATTACTCCATCAATTTCCTTGCACATTAATATGTTTAGACTTTTTATATCTTCTTAGTTCAAATTTAGTAGGTGATATATACCTAGGAATTTATCCATTTCTTCTAGGTTCTATGACTTATTGAACTACAAATTTTCAAAATAATTTCTAGGCATCACCTGGATTCAGTGATGCCTGTTGTAATTTCACTTTTCTCACTCCTGATTTTGTTGATGTGGGCCTTTCTTCCCTTTATTTTGATTTCATTGAGAACTTATCAATCATGTTTATCTTTTCAAAGAACCACCTCTTTGATTCATTGATCCTTTGTAATTTTTTGGCCTTAATTTTGTTGACTTATACTCTGATCGCTATTATTTTTTTTCCTTTATGGTGCTTGAATTTGATTTTCTTCTTTTTCTAGGACATTGAAATCCATCATCAGGTTATTTATTTGGTATTACTCAGATTTTCTAATGGAGGCACTCATAGCTATAAACTTCCCTCTTGGAACTCTCCACGTTCCATGGATTTTTATATGTTGTTGTTTCCATTATGATTTGCTTTGAGGAAGTTTGAAATTTTTCCCTTGAACCGTTCTTCTGTGAATCACTGACCATTCAAGGATTTATTATCCAATCTCCATGTGTTTGCATAGTTTCTGTGGTTTCTTTTGCTGTTGATTTCTAGTTTTATTTCACTGTGATCTGATACTATAGGATGTGTGAGATTATTTCACTTCATTTGTATTTATTAAGAGTTGCTTGATGGCCTAAAATATCGTCTCTTTTGGAGAAAGTTCTGTGGGCTGCTGAAAATAGCATGTATTCTCCTGTTGTTAGATGAAACACTTTGTGGATATCTATTCAATTCATATAATCTATATTGTAGTTTAACTCTGATATTTCTTTGTTAAATTTTTGCCTGGTTAGCATATATATTTGTCAGAGAGGAGATCTGATGTTCCCCACTATGACTTTTTTGGTGTCTTTTTTTTATAGCAAGTACTATTTATTTTATGAAATTGCATGTGACAACATTTGCTGCACATGTATTTACAATTGTTATCTTTTCCTGGTCAGTTATTTCCTTTAACAATTTGTAGTGACCATCTGTGTCTCTGACTAGTTTCAGTTTGAATTCAGCTTTATTGAATATAATGGGTATCATCAAAAATATGGCAAATATTTAAATTTGTAACATTTAGTAGAGTAAAAAAAAAAATTCCTTAATCCCCCTGAATATATTCCTGCTCGCTTTAAACACAGTTATCTAGTGTTCTTGCCACTTTCTGAAGCAGTTCTGGAGATCCTTCTGCCTGAGTGTCTTTAGAAGAACTTTTGTGGCTGTCTTCAGAAGCACTTTTGTGGCTGTCTTCATGTCCTGAATGAATTCAAAACATTTACATGTCATGGTCTTTTGACTTCGGTCAACAAGAGCCGGAAGTTGTGCAGCAGACCCAGCGAACGTGGATCTGGATCCAGTGAATGTGGATGAGGACACACCATAATGACTTCAAGAGCTTGTATTTCCATCAAAGGTGCTTGTCAGCAACATTCACCATATTTTTGACCGCACCTTGTAGAGGTGTTTACAAAGGATGACTTACAGAAGCGCTTCAGAAAGCAGCAAGAAGAAAGAGTGTGTTCAAAGCACAGGGGAGTATTTTGAGAGAGATTAATGGCAGTGTGTCTTTACTCTAATGCATTTTTTGAATTTAAACTTTCACCTTATACTTTGATCACAGCACGGGACTCTCGTGTGCTTTTAGGCTTATTTTCTACCCTTTCCTTTTCAGTCTGTTTATGTCTATGCAAATAAGATGTGCTTCTTACAGGCCACATATAAATGGCTCTTTTATTTTTAAGAAAAAGGAGGAGGAGAAGGAGGAGGGTTCTTAGGGAGAAGAGTATTAGTTAGGGAAGGCCTTCGTCCATGTGTGTATTTATTCACTGTACGAAGGTGTTGGTAGGTTTTCTGTGCACTAGAAATGGCAGAGGCCAAGGAGATAAGATTCCCTGCTGTCCTGGAGATTACATTGTGGTAGAAAGAGAGAGAAAACAAACAAACACAAACGTAAGTCATCGAGATATTTTCCGATTGTGCTGGATTATATGTGGAAAATGGAATGAGGTAGCAGATCTGAGAGTGACGAGCAAACTGAAGCATCTCTCCAAATAGGTGATACATGAGCCCTGGCCGGTTTGACAAGATATACAGCTGCAGAGGAGCATCCGGGCAGAGCGCAGTTTGCAAAGGCCAGTGACAAAAGGTGCTTCAAGTAGCCAAGAAACAAAGAAGGGTCCAGGGTTATATCTCAGTGGTGTAGCGTGTCGTGCAGGCCCTGGGCTCAGTTCCCAGCCACAATAAAACAAAGCAATGAAAGAAAAAAGACAGACAGGAAAGAAAGAAGAAAGGAAAGAAGGGAGGAGGAAAAGGAGGAAGGAAGGAAGGTAGGAAGGTGGCTGGAACATGTTGTACAAAAGATGGAGTGGTATAAAAAGAGAATACAGAAAAGAGGGGTACCAAATGTTGTAGGTCAATTAAGAAATGTGAATTTTATTCTCACTGGTGGAAAGCTGTTGTGCCTCACCCCTTCCAGTAAGTCCCCAGTCCTGAGAAATTACTGGACCCACAAAATTGCCTTAGCTAACATGTACACTTGGACTCAGTCATCATGGAGACGGTGAGAGAAGTGGAAAGTTTTGCAGTTTGGGTCTGCAAAACTTGATGTGGGATAAGAGAACAGACAGGAAACAGCAGGAGCGTCCAGAGGAGCATTTCACCCAGACAAAGACTGGGAATTCCTGAGGGAGTGTTGTATTCACGGACTTCGAGGTCAGCTAGCAAGTTAGGAAGTTGGAATATAAGGTAAGCCAGGGAAGAGACAAAATAAAGCTAAAGAAGATGGAGAGATCTGAGTCTGTTAACTTCTTATAATCACATCGAGCAAATTGGACCTGGAACTTCTAACATTTGGAACTCCTTAAAGTGTTGTGAGCCCCAAGCAGAAGGTTGCTGTTGTCAGACTGAAGTAAGCAGGAGCCATGAGGAGCCTTTGGGTCCTGAAGCAGGGAGACCAGTTTGGAGGCTTCTAAAACAATTGAGTTAAAACTACTGAGGACCTGAGCTGGTGGTTTTCTAGAAGCATTTGCCCCCTAGGGGACATCTGGCAATGTCTCCAGACATTTCGGTTGTTGAAACTTGGAGAGATGTGTTACTGGCTCCCTTTTGAAGATAGGGGCCAGGGATGTGGCTGAGCATCCGGCAGTGTGCAGGATGGCCCCGTAGAACACACAGTTATCTGTCTAAAATATCGGTAGTGCCAAGGTTGAGAACCCCTGCCCCAAATGATGAAATAGTTAGATGCCTTGAAGACAAAGGGATGGGAATTGGAGAAAGAGCAGTGAGGAGCAGACAGTTTCTCAGAAGCAGGAAACCATGGTCAGGCTTCTAGGGCAAGCGGGAGTCTGGGCTGGGGGCAGAAGTTAGGGAGATTGCAGAAGGAGTCTGTGGGGAGGAAATGGTGAGTTCAGTCTGAGCACCGAACCCAGGTGGACATGTCCAGGAGATCATGGATGGAGCAGGAGAAGTAACACACACACAGTGCAACCGTGCAGCAGTGGATCCTTGGAGAGGAGTTGCTGAGGACATAAGGGTGTCGGTTCAGGGAGCCGGTCTAGGGGTGAAGATGAAGTGTGATCCTCATCTGGACTTAGCACCAGCCCGTGCACAGGTGGATGCCCGGAAGCGTTCGGGAAGCATCTCTCGTGGGAACTAATGACTTTGCTTGTAACAGAAGTGTGTCGCTTGTCTTTTGTGCAGGAGCGAATAAAAGCCGATGAAGTGATTGCAATTCTGGATCAGGAGCAGCAAGGGAAGCATGAACTGAGTATCAACCCCAAGGATGAGTTATAAAAATAAGAAAGGATGTTCTATCGAATATTTATTTAAATTGTTAATCTTAGAAGAACCTTTTTATTTTTGTACAGAGCCGTGGTATAAATTAACAGGTCTATAAGGGTCACTAGATTTTTCTTCTGTTCCTAGCAGCACTTGCTTCCTCAGACTCGGCCTTTCATGGTTTTCTTCACTTCTCCTCCCAAGGCCCAGTCACCAGTCCACACACACACCACACACACAATCCACCACACAAACACATCACACCACACACACCCACGCACACCGCACATACAGTGCAACACCAACATACAGACACTACACACAATACAAATGTGCCACACACATTACACCATAAAAACATGTGAACACACAACATACCTGTGACACAACACATAAACATGCAGATATACACCATGCACATAACACAGCACACAAACATACAAACACGCCCTATACATACAAAACAGTACATAAATATATAAGCACGTACACAACACAAACACACTAAACAACATTCTAACATGCCACACAAATATATATCGCACAGATACAGAGACATACACCATACACAAATATGACACCCCAAAACAGACACCACGCAAACACCCAGCACACAAATACACAAAATCACACCATTGTATACCGTACAGAAATACACCCCACCATACATAAACTTACCACATACACAGACATACCACACAAAAAAACCCAACACACATGGACAGAAATACACACACACACACACACACACACACACACACACACACGCGCGCCCGCTGCGCGTCCGAAAGCTCAGAGAACATGCTGATCCTTGGTGGAGGCAGCGCTCCCGTGCGTACCCCCCGTGCTAGGTTAGCGTGTGCCTTGCTCTCTGTGGCCTTCGCGGCTCAGTGCTTTTCAGCTGCATCCTCCCTAGCGCACTGGCCCTGAGCTCGACCTCCTCTGTCCACAGAGCCGGCTCACCTCAGAGGAGCCCCTGTCAGAGTCTGCCCTGCCTCAGCCCCCAGGGGCATGCAGGGCACCCAGGCTCCAGGAAAGACCCACGTGGATGAGGACTGTGAGACAGGGGCCACTGGTCCCGCCAGGCCCTCCTGGAGCCGTGGCTCTGGCATTTTCACCGAGAAGGAAGCTTACACTGGAAGCTTGGCTCCGGAAGGACTACCCTGCGACCTGCGTTTAGAATGCCACACAGAAGCTGACATGGAATGGTCTTCACTAGGTGACTTTGGAAGAAAACCTTCAGTCCCACGTAGCTCAGGGCACCATTGTGAGGGCTGCTGGAGCATGGCAACCGTTGGGAAGAAGAACATTTCGTATTTAAGGAAAACAAACAAACAAACAAACAAAACAAAAAACCACACATCCCCGGGCTTCATCTGCCAGTACTTGGCAGCCCCTCCTCATGGTTGCTCTCCAGCTCATAGATCCGTGCTTGTATCTGAACTGTTTAATAAAGGGAGCCTTATTTTAATATCTGGGTTTTTCTTGTCTTCTCCCAAGACATGTCATATCTTCAGATAGTGGTTCTGTAACCCCACAGGAGCTTCGGTGATAACCCAGGATCAGCACTGTACTGTGATTATTTTGCTAGCAGGCACAGGGGCCGAGGTGGGTGGGAACCTGCTTTGGAAGGGACAGAGGTGCTTGGCAAAAAGAGTTGTGAATTCGGAGGTGTCTGGTTCTCAAGCCCAGCACTAAGGAGGAGACATTGCTGACTGTCTTTCAGGTTCTCCTACCTCCAGGGAGCCTGTGACATGTTTAACTAGGGGCTGATCACCTGGCCTTGGTGGGTGATACTGGTAGAAGGAATATTTACTTTCTGCCATTTATCATCTTGGTTAGTGGTAAGACCATTCATTCTCCAAAACAAAACAAAACAGAATGAATTGTAGTGATTTATATGCCGTCTGTTTTCCTTCCCAAACCTTCTGGTTACATTTCCATGAGGAGAGAGTGGGAAGGGCATTAGATTACAATTCCAGCCCTATCAAGTTCGCCCTGCTGTGTGACCTGGAACTGCCCCCTTTCCCTTTCTGGATTTCAGTTTCCTTCTTCTGGAAATGACATCATTGTTTATAATTGTTTCTAGAAACCCTCTCGTTCAAATACAAAACAAAAACACAAAACTCATTTGAGAAATATTCACAAATATGATGATGTTTATTTCTGCTGACACGTGAGAAGTGTGAATGGGTTTGTTACACGTGGATGTGATTATAAAACTTTGAGCCACAATTTTAGGGCTCACAGTCCCCGTGCTTTGAAGTAGATTGTTACTTGTTTGCTTTTCCACTGTGAAGCGCTGCCTGGCTCCCAGATCTGCTGATAGGAGGATCTGGGCAAGGATCTGATTTCTGTTTTCTGGCAACAAGACATCAACAAAGAAAACAGTCCTTGGCTCCTCACCGTTCCTGCTTCCTGGGTGCAGTGGGTGCTCTGGGAGAGGCAGGGACTTCAGCACCGAGGCTGATGCTCAGTCCCACAGAAAGCAGGTGAAAGCCTCCGTAGACGTCCTCGTGAGAGATCCACACCTTGTGCCCTTTGCTGACAACACGGGGTAGTTATTCCTGTTTTGCTGGTTCACCATGTTGCTTTACACCTGGAACACCATGTCTGTCCTGAAGCATTTGCTTTTAATCGGCTTCACATCAAGCCATACATAATTTTATTCAAATATTTAGGGAGTGGAGTTAGATGCTTTTAAAAAGTCAGACTCAGAAATGTCAGTCTGTGTACTGTAGAGTTCCTTTCGTAGAAGAATGGAAAAGTACGTTAGAATTGCAGCTTTTTAGAGCTACAGAAAGCCTGGGCAATCACAATTCCATTCCATCTTTCCCTTTGGGTGGAAACTGAGGCTCGGGGAGGAATCTGTGGTCCCAGAGTTAGAGTGGGCAGAGCCAGGCTAAACCCAAACCTGCTGAATTTGTTAATGCAGGAATGTCGGGCCGAGGGGACACAAGGTGAGAGTCCAGGCACACAGGTTCATCCACCTGGATGGAGGTTCACCACCTGTCTGCCCAGTGCCAGGACTTGCTCACCAATCTGCGAATCAGTGCGTCTGGGTCCGTCCAGAAAAGGAGCCATTTCTGCCTCGCATCTGAGTGGCCTGTGTGGTCAGAGCAGCCTGGGTTCAGGAAAGCCTTGTCGTTTGCTTCTCGGTCTCTGTCACTTGAGGAACCACCATTTCCCTTGATGTGATCCCTCTTATGTGTAAAAAGTGTGTAGTTCACAAGGGTTGCTGTGCGCTGTATTATTTACTGAATGCTTCTAACCCAGAGCACGGTCCCATGTGAGGGGGTGCTGTGGACCTGGGACGCAAAGCCCGTTTGCAGGTGAAGGGAAAGGAAGTAGGGAGGGAAGCGATCCTTTGTGGGCTCTCAGCGTGGAATGACCGTGTCTGAGCCGGAAGTACAACCTTCTGAGCCGGCCAGGAGAACAAAGCACCCGGACTGTTGCTCCCCTGGTCATCCTCTCGGGCCAATTCAACATAAAATAATGAATGAATATTAAGAAGAGATTTGATTTTATAAAATGAAGAAAACATACTCTCTTTTATCCTCCTCCTGGGGGATGTGTGATAGCACATTTCCACATCTCTCCTTGAGACATATTGAATATGAGCTGTGTAATTCAGTTTGATTGAGCCCCACGTCAGAATACCGTGTGCCTAGTGCCCCTTACACAAAACTCGCAAAAGGGAGAGGGCTTAAATTTGTGTTCCCTCGCTCTCAGCGGCAGAGAGGGTCTTGAACTTAAATCTCTTCTTCAGAAAAGCCTGACACAGGACCAAGGGATAGTTTCTTACTGTCAGTTGACAGGGCAATCATAGGTTTATTGCACTCTTCGTCATTGACGCATATGTAACATTTTTGGCACTTACTCAGTTGAGGAGAAGCCATGGAATGAGTCAGTACCGTTTAATAATATATAGCTATGAATTTTAATTGAAGTACAAATGCTGAATTCTTTCCTGTAAGACGGCCATGGGGAACAACTCCCTCACTGACGTCAAGAAAGGAGGTGATGGAGGCCACCTCACTAGCTCCTTTTGCCAAAGCATTAAACGTTCTGAGCCGACTGACAATGGTATGGATGAGAAGTGGGAAAAAGCCAAACTGATCCCACATCTAGAAACAGGAGCCATTTGGCAAAAATTCCAAACCACAGGTTCGTGGTTATGTACACTGTCCACCTCCTGCCAGGAGGCCGGTGATGTGAAGTGATCGCCCCATGTAGTCCCAGCAGCCCACCCACAGATTCTCTGCTCCCAGCTAAGGTGATGTTTCCAACGTGAGACAGAGTGCCTGTTTTGTTTTGGATTTGGTTGATCTCTTCAGGACACCAAGACAAGGAACATCAGTCACTCTTTGAGCCCGCTACTGGGTTAGAGCTGCAGATTCATTCTGTCTAGTCCCATCCCACCACACACACACACACACACACACACACACACACACACGCCCTGACTTTCCTCCTCCTCCCTGTAAATCACAGTGTTTTTGCTGCCTACTGCTGACCTGTGAGGCTAGGTAATGAGTGTCAAGTCGGAAACAATCTGAGCATTGATCCCGGTTTATGCTACAAGGGATGGCAGTAGCCATGTGAAAAGTTGGGTTAATGAGTCATTCTGGCTTCAAAGATCTTGTTAAGGAGCCACAATAAAATAACCAAACAAAGTGTTCCTGACTTTTCTTTCCTTGACATGTTGCTGGGAGGAAAATCTGAAGCTCCATTTGTTCACAAGACACACCTTTTCTGGATACGTTATATGATACATCTAGAAGAAGGAAAAAATAAAGGGGGGAGCAAGACGTGCCCTGTCTGTCTTTCCTTGCTGGACTGGCCACAGAAGAGATGTAGGACAGAGTTTCACAGAATTTCAGCCTTACCAGTCCCTCTCCCAACTCACTAGTCATCTGCTTTTGAAGGGAAACCAACTTTAAATATAAAAGACCAGGTGATTTATTTTTTGGAGTCTCCAGTTCAACAGCAAACTGAGTATTCTGTGTGCGTGTGTGTGTGTGTGTGTGTGTGTGTGTGTGTGTGTATTCCCTGGGTCCCTCTGATCAGACTTAGGTGCCATCCTATACGATAGTGGCATAGCTCCTAAAAATCCTATGCAGACCTTTGATAAACCTTCCTCTCTTTTTCCAAATTTATTTTTTTCTTTGAGTTACTGTCTGGTGGTGGGCGGGGATAGAAAACAGGTACTGAGCAAGAAGAATTACCTGTTACATCTCATCTTTCTTCACTTGTTAACCATATATGCCATTGTTTCAAAGGGTTATAATCACGGTTGGCATTTATAAAGCTTTTTATGGTCTTGATGTATTTGGCAATCATGTATAACTACATAATTATCTTGAAAAACACACCAGTGTAACCTTTATTTTGTAGATGAGGAAAACCAAAAGTCACAGAGAAGGTGGTTTAGTAGAGCTCTGGTCATGTGCAAATTAATTCCTCAGTTTTTGAGTGGAGTGAGCTGAGAGAGGTATATTCGAAGATGAATAAACTTCCATCTCTTCTTCTGAGAAACTCAAAATGGAAATGATCAAATAAAGGAAATAGATGCAACAGATGGGTTATGATCGAGGTAGTTGGAAAAGGCCAGGTGAATTCATAGAAGGGAGGAGGTGGGAAGAGGGAAAGGGTTACAGAGGTGACTGCTAAGCTGGACCTTGAATGCCAACAAGTGGATAATAATTATGTGACCTCTCTTATCACTGGTGTCCTCAACTAGAAAATGTTGAATTTGAACTTGATGGGTTCTAAAGTATTGAGTCTTTGGAGAAGTCAAAAGAGTTCTTATTAAAGGTGGTATTTGGGAATAAGGTGGAGTGGGATCTTTACTACAGATTGCCTTGGAAGACATTTTAATGAATGCTGCAAAACTCCAAATAGCATTTAAAGAGGAAGTTTTAATTTATTTTCTTGCAAGGGAGGTATTATGGAAGTGTGTGGGGTGTAGGCCGCAAGGACTGGGCTTTCTACTTAGAAGGAAAGGAATGGCAGGTGTCCAAAATAGTCAAGGAACCCCCCATGGAGATTGAAGCTAGGGGCTCTGCCCAGACCGTTTTCTCTGCATAGGAACCTGTAAAACTTTCCACCCATATGCCCTCTAGCCAGTCTACTCATCGTGGCCCTCCCACTTTCATGTCAGAAATGGATAACAAGGGCATTGCAGTCCCCAGGTATGACGTCTGAAAAGCCGAAGCATTTGGTAAACTCAGTCTCTTAATAAAATCAGAAAGACATTTATTTCCTTATTAAAGACATCTCCGTGAGTGTCACACAGGGAATGGGGTTTCAGAATCCTTGGTAATTACTGGAAGAAAATTGCCTCCAACTGGAGTTAATGGGGCCAGCTTGCCTCTTTTTAAACCAACAGGCCAAATAGGACGTTATGCAACAAGTCATCGGATCATGCTTCCTTTGTTCTCCCTACCTGTTTTTTTTTTTTTTTTCTCTTTGGTTTGTTAAATTTTGCAAATGCTTTGAAGGTCTTAGGCAATCATATTCCTTAGATTTAGACTAAATTATACAGTCCCCAAGGCTCAGAAACTGACTTCAAGTCTCCTGATCCCCAGAGTCATATTCTGGTTTCCCGTGATTTTCCAGTATTTAGCAATATTTACGGAAGAGACACGAGCGTTTTTTTCATATTTGAAGCTCAGAGTCAGGTATGTTTTCCTTGCAAGATATTATGAACTAAAATTATGTTTCTTTGAAGTTAATATTGGTAATTACCTAAAGATCTTCCCCCCAATATCCAAAATAAACTGTGGGCATCTTTTAGCACAATTGGATTCCGAGTACTCTTAACTTTCAATTTATTCTGCTTTTAGCTAGTTTGTGTCCAGGAAAAGCAAGTGTAGACGGCATTAGGAGCTGCACTAAAGTGTGGGGCTCAATCCTGGGGGAGCGTTCGTTCCACTTCCCTTCATTTAGTGCCGGGATCAGCAAGCTTTTCACATCATCCCAGGAGACATGATTATTATCCGCGTGGAAGGGGACGGGAATTCGGGCGAGTTCCATCATTCGCCTTCCTGTGTGGGAGAAGGCCCGTACTCCCCAAGGACCTGGTGCAGCTCTGACCTTTTTGGGTTTTGGCTAACAACAAGGAGAAATTATGTCAAGCTGTCTGGCCCAGGTCCCCCTCACTGCCTCACGGCCCCAGTGGCGACCCAGCAGGAGGCGGCTGTCTGCAGCTAGATGGTTGCTGCCACCACTCTGCCCCGGTCAGGTCAGCTGTGATGGAAGCTCTGTTCAGACTCGCCCTGGTGTCCTCACGGGGAGCGCTTTGCGTCTTCTCTGAACTTCCAGGCCCGAGGGCTGAGCACAGGGTACAGATTTTTTCTTCCAGACATTCGGCTTCTGAGTGATGTTTTTTGTGTCTGGGGGTAATAAAAGTACATCAGATGTTGCTCCCTGTACCAGGAACTTTGCTTTGAAGCACTAGTGCGCCACTTCAAAGGCTTAGCACCGAACAGGGTACTGGTTGTGGGGACACCAAGTGCGCCTCTCTAATGGGACACGTTGCCCACTAGGCCACTTACCAGCTACAGACCACTGATGAATATAATAAATATGACTGATTGCCATGCTGGAAAATAAACTACCCTGTCTTCACAGTATATAGATAGAACATATCATCATGCCTTAAATTCCATAGATAAATATCCTATTTACATGCAGAAAGAAAACACAAACCAAAATAGAAAGCTGTGTGAGTAGCCACCCATGCTTAGTACAGGGTGCTTCTCATTGTTGATCTGTACTCCATGATCACTGTCGCTCCAGAGCCGGGGAGCCTGAAAGATTCAGACCGTAATAGGGACTCAGGGAGAATCATTGCCACAACAGTGCTTTGTAATGAGAGTTTAGCAAAGAAAGCCACTGCAAATACCAGCTCTTACTCGGAAGGGGCCTTCCAGAGGTCCTGCACCTATTGTGTAAGATTTGGAGAAATGGAGACCCAGAGAGAAAGAGATGATTTATTCAATCTACAAAAAAAGTTAGTGACAGAATATGGAGTGAGACTCAGGCTTCCTGACTTCTAGTTCAGGACTATATCACAGTGGTCTGTAGGACAGAAGAGAAGCATGCAGACTTTAGGTCATGTGGACTTGCATCCCTCGGGACCACTAACTAGCACTTTAATAATAGACTCATTCCTAGTCCTGTCAGGCTCAAAGTCTGCATCTTTAAATAAAAGGCTAGAAATGCCTATCTCTTGAGCTTTGGAGACGTAATTGAGATAATAGATGAATGTGTTCTGAGTACAATAGTTGATCATTAAAAGACAATGAGTACTTTTACTATCTCAGAGCACCTGGAAAGAAAGAAAATGAATAGAACTAATAGTTCCTCAGTAGTGTGTTTCTGTTTTTAGTGCATTATCCCACAAAGAACCTCGCAATCTGCAAAGTTAATTTTCGTGCAGTTACTTTGAGGAGTAATCTCTGGCCGTAGAAAGCATGCTCATTGCGGTGGATAGGAGCAAAGGAAAAGAGAAACTCAATCACACACAATGAAGGAAGTATGCTAACTTCAAGCCGGTTGTCATTCACCAGTCTAGACAGGGATGCCTGGCCTTCCTGCAGCCGCCGCATGTGGCCTTTCAGGCTTGCTGGTTTCATCTGCTCTAGGATGTTTCAGTTGCTGGTCCTGGTCAACATCGCTGCAGGCATTTCAAATCAATTTCTACCTATTCCTTTCTCTGAACACTCTTCTCCTTGCTTTTCCACTGTGTGGAAAGCTTAGACTCTGCTTGGCAGCAGAGGGCACTCTTAGCACATTTGCTATAAGGGGTAAAACTAAATCTATGCATTCATTCATTCACTTATTTATTCATTTCAGCAAGCCGTGATCTAATGTCTCCAGTGTGTTCTCCACTGAGAGGGATGTGAAACAAACGTGGTATGTGGCACTTAGAGACCAAGGAGGTAGACCCCCCCGACCGGCCTGGATGCAAAGGATGTGTGTTGGGAGGTCTCTGAGGAGAACAGGGTTATAGATGAGCTTGTGTAGTCCAGGAACAGTCTGCAAGGCAACTGGCCTACAGAGGCTCCTTGAATGAGGGGTAGCATGTGGAGTGATAAAAGATGAACAGCATAGCACGCCACACAAGCCAAACCCGAGTCACACATCGCCATGGAGATCAGCACTGGAATCTTGACCACCAGTGTGCTGGGAAATATTACTTCTACTACTTACAGTAATTGTCATGGCTCACGTGGGTGGCAGCTTTTGTAACCATGATGTCACTTGGCCCTACTTCACTCCTATGACTTAAACTCCACCGGTATTATCCTAATTCGAACAATGAGAAAATTAAACCTCTCAGAGGGAAAGTGACTTGGTTAAGGTCACACAAGTACTCGCTGATAGTGACAGGATCCACAGGCAGGTTTCCTCTCTGCTAATGCTGAAGGAAACCCTGAGTCTTGCAACACAGACCTTCCTGCAGTGAGGGTTTGGCATGCAGAGTACACGGGATAAATTTCAGCCATTAGGCTCCTCTGGGGTTGCTGGGAGTGTTGGTGAGGGCTTGATGGAAAGCGAGACTGAGGTACTGGGGCTTGGACCTGAGGGAAGATTCTGAAATATGGGGAAGCCAGAGATGGGAGGTTGTAGGCCTCAGTATACCAATAGTAGCAAAATCGGCACAGGTGGAGTTGGAGGGAAAAGGATAGGTGTCAAGGAGACCAATGAGCAAAACACTGCAATCATAGAAGGTACAGGCAGGGGCGAGTTGGGAGTAGTTTGCCCCGGGGGGAGGGAGATTTTATCATTGTCATTATCTATAATTGCTGGCATATGGAAATGATACAAAGTAGAATGGGTTCTAATTGGTTTTATATTGGCTTGAAATTCTCTACAGACAACATCCTTCCCTTTGCCTGTTTCCAGGAGGCTCCATCCGGTGGGATCCTCTCCTCCACACACACACCACTTAGTCCTCCACCACCAGGACCCGATGTGAGTCAGGCAGGAAGGAGAGGGACTTGATAGTCAAAGACTAACAAAGAACGTTTAAAGGAAAAAGAAATAAGCATTTGGGGGCTACCAGAGTCACTAAAGAAAAATCAAGAGTCTGCGATCTTGAGCCTGGGAAAAGAATGTTATCCTCGATGCAAACAGGGAAAATAAACCGACTCTACATTGAATGTGACCTTATTGGACCTAAGAACTTCCAAGTAGCAACTGGACACTCAGCTGGCATGTGAACATATTTAATGTGAACATATTTCCTACTGTCTTTATTGATTACATGACATTCCCCTTCATCTTCACCATGAAACTTGTAAATGACCTTCTCACAAGCAAATGAAGTGGGGGGAAAATTTCTAAGTTGTTGGTGCTATGGCTCCTTGCTGAAACCTTTCCAGTGACATAAAAACGGATCGCAATATTCCTATGAATACGGAACGCTGCCCACTGGAAGGCTTGCTACCTTTTCAACATACATATTGTGCCACTTTCTTTTCTTCTGCTTCTTACCGAGGCCCTACCATCTCCCTGTTTGCCTCTCAGGAGTTTATATTCTCTGCTTCTGTTGGCTCTGCTTCTTTCCCCTCCGCACTGGGAACTGAACCTGTGGAGTGCTGCGGTACCTCCCCAGTCCTGCTGTCTTGAGACAGGGTCTCTCTGAACTACCCAGGCTGGCCAGGAACTTGCAATCCTTCTGCCTGAATCTCCCGAGGAGCTGGATAGAACATCGTCGTTCTTCCACTCGCACTCCAACTCCACTAGGAAACTCACACAGGAGGGCGGTTTCCCTGGAACTGAGTGATGTCAAAACTAGGAGGGTTCGGGACAATTGGTCTCCTTCCGTCGTGTGTCTGCTGTAATCTTGGATATTTCTTCCTGCAGGAAGCCGTCTCTGGCCACCCACACTCATAGACTGAGCTCAGTCTCCCTGCTCAATAGTTCCACCCCACCCGTTTTGCCCTTCCGTGACCTTCCTCACACTCCCACTGAGGTTATGTCTGTCTCCTCTTCTCCAGTAGCTGCTTTTGTGCTACCACCACTGCCAGGGGCCCGGTCCAAGCCACCATTACGTCTCTACTGAAAGATTTCAGTATCCTCCTAACCTTTCTCCTTACTTCCACCCTTTTCTCCTTTTAGAATATTCTGAACAAAGGAGAGTAGTGTATTAAAAACACGTCACTCCTCTGTTCAAAGTAGTCTTTGCTTTTTCTTCTCAGGAGCTAAATTACTATGCTGGCCCACAGGCTCTGAGCTAGCCACCTCTGTGCTCAGTCTTTGGGACTCTTCTTTAGTTGACTCCATGATCCTGTCCTCCTTCTTGTCCCTAGAATGTGCCTAGCATGTTCCTGCCTCAGAGTCTTTGCATGTACTCTTGCTTATACCTGAGCTATTCTTCCCTCAGGTGTCCGCGTGACTCATGTCCATCATGTGGAGAGCGAAGTGCACATCACAAGAGGTCTGCCGCTGAGACATCTCTTTGTAGTTGAATTCTTACAGTTGCCACATTCATTGCCCCCTCTCTGCTTGAGTTTGTTGTGCATTTACTATGTAACTCTCTATTACATTTTGCCTAACTTATGTTGCTTATTGAATGCCTCCCTATACTCAGACAATAGGTTCTAGGGCAGGAATTTATCCATTACTGTACTCTCAGAATTTACAACAGTGCATAACACAGAGAAGTAACTCAGAAGGATTCACTGATTAAATGATTAAATGAAGGAGTGAATAAGCACAGAGGGCAGGAGACAGAAGTACGAGTTTCAGCTCAGCCACTCAGGATTTGGGAGGCACTGAGGAAATTACTAACTCTAGTTGTTAATCTCTCCAGCGATAAAAGGAAAGCACCGGGCTTGATACTCTTTAAAGACAATATAAATCAAGGTATCTTCAAAACGCATGAGACAGTGAAAGCAAGAGCCAGAATCCAAATTTACTGTTAAGTGGAATTCGAAAGAAGAAGTTAAGATTAACAAGGTTAGGAGAAGCGCTGTGCAAGTCCCAGCTGGGGAAAATATGTACAAGAGCCAAGAGAATTTTCTGTGTGAGGAAATGCAAAGAAGGCAGCGGACTGGGCCTAGCCGACATGGACAGTTCGTTGCAAGGCTGGCTTCGGCCTCAGCCTGGCACCCTGGAAAATGACATCAGGCCGGACTGAATCCCATCTGATGGTGAAGCTCTGCACTGATACCGTTTGGGACTACAACTAGAACTCTGCCTGGAAAACTTTCCGCATACCTGCTTAATGGCTCCTACAGTGGGCGGATTCTTGTATTAGTCATAGGAGAACAGAGGGCTTAAGGGAAGACATGTCAGTTCTAGGTCGTCCCATTGGGAAAATGTCAACCCTTCAGAAAAGGGAAAGCGTCTACCGTGCACAAATCTCTGTCTAGTGCCCTGCAGCCTCGGTGTGAGGAGCAAGTCAGCCACCATCTCAGAGAGGGAATATGGAGAAAGAGCGCAAGAGGCTAAATCAGTAAATTGAAAAGTGACACTTCAGGAGTTCCAGCTGCCACACCCTGGGCTCAAGGGACCAGACTGGTTATTCTGCTTCCCTTGTAGAGCTACCGTGTGGATAGTCTTGCGCACAGTAAGGTCAGAGAGTTACCGCTCCGCAGTAACTGAATCTGCAGTGTTTCTGCGGTTATCAGGGAGATCTCCCTCTGCCGTTGTGGTTGAACAGGATTTTGCTGTTGTCACCTTGTTTGGTAACACAGCAATGGCAAGTGTTGCGAGTGTAATTGTCACTGTCGAAATGCCCTGTTGGCAGCTCCCGGGTGTGTGTGTGTCTGTGTCTGTGTGTCTGTGTGTGTCTACCATTGTCCTTGGTCTTGACAGTGCAGCTCTGGGAACTTGGTTTCCACCTCCAGGAAGTAGTCCTGGGTTGAATATAGATCCAGCTCATAGATTTCAAGTGTTTACTTCATGCCAGCCTTTATATTGGCTGCTTTTTGATGCTGAAAATCTTGTGAGGTGGTTGAACTCACCTATGAGTTAGTAGAGCTGTGACTTACAGATAGGGAAATCGAGGCTCTGAGATGCTGAGTGGCTGCTTAAGACCTCACCGAGAGCAAGTTGTCAAGTCAGGATTTAGCGATTTTTCAGACTGTGTCCCCCAAAGAACTAATTCTTCAGATTTTAAAATCTTAGGCAAAATGCCACTCTTACAAAAAGGACAGCTCAGACGCTAGGGTTGAAGCAAGCATCAGGAACTTGGAGGCCATCTGCTGTCCCCACCCATATCTTCCTTTGTGGTCTCCACAGAGTTCTGCGGACTACGTCGCCAAAAGCCTGCAGGGTGACTCTAGCTCCCTGCAGTAACATGCTGTGCACTGAGAAGTTCCTGCTTTCCCGGCTGCAGACAATGGACTCCTTCCTCTGGGCGAGCACTCACTAGTCAGAACTCAAATATGGAAATCTGAGTTTCCTCATAGTTTACAGAATTAGAGATGGTTAAGAGTGGAAGACACCTACCAAATCGACAAGTTCAATAATGCCAGGTACGTAAGAAAATGGAAAGTCCTAGCAGTTTAGGGCACTCATCTAGATGGTCTAGACAGTTGTCCTCTCTCTTCCAAAGAAGTGATATTTTATCTACCTATAATTTATTAACCAGTAGTTTGCATCTAATTAGGACAAATAAAGCACTCCATGCCAGGCCCTACCTTCTTGTCTGGCTTGTTAGGAGGGCCCAGGAGTTCAAGAGGAGGAACTGAGGCATCTAGAGCACTAAGGGGATAGTGCAGGGCCTAGGGACAGGGAAGTGGCTATTTGTGAGCAGTCTGGAATTACTTAATAACTAAAAGAGCCATCCCGGTGGATAATGAGCAGCGTGGAGAATGAGCTCTAGTTTTAAGCATTCTTCCAGCAGCGTGGTCACAATTTCTTTTTTTTTCCCCAAACCACAGTTTTGCCTACTGTGGAGGCCCCTTCCTTTTCAGGAAGGGAGTAAGAAGCAGAAAGGAACATACTTTCTAACTGCCAAGTGTCACCTCAAGAATTCCACCTGGATCTGTACAGGTGCGGATACCTGAGGGGCATCGCCATGCAGATAGTGCTGCCTCTAGTAATTGGGCTGACATCATCGAGCAGCCTTAATAGATTCGAATTCTTTCCATAGCTCCTGTCACCACCGTTCTAGTGGTGAAAACCCCAGATTTGAAGCTAAGTGATTATGCAAAGGCGAATAAAGGAAACTAAAATGTTACACTCAAGAGAGATGATTTCTCCTGGGTTCTGAGCAAGACTCCAAAGGGAAAAAGTAAAGAGAGTCTGAGTTACCTACAAATGTGTGCAGATCCAAGACGTGTAGAATCAGGTGCCATGAGAGCAATAGTCACTTGGTCCAACACCCTGTGGAAAGCTTAGTCTTCAAGAGGGATTGTCCGTGACTCCAACGAAACTGACAGATTCCTGAATGAAGTGGAACAGACTGCTCTGTTCCTGAATGAACCTTAGTCTCCTTTACTTCTAGATCTTTCTCCAAATAGTTTTATTGGAATGCAGTGGCTTTTCTTATTTCCCTGCTTCTTTTTGAATCTATCAACGATTAACCTTTCTCATTTCAAGTAAGTTCTTCAGGAGGTCTTCCCAAACTCTTCATTTAAATGCCCCTTAGAACACTTCTATAAGCACTGGAACGTCATCCACTTAGCCTTCTTACGCAGTGGGCTTCATCTATCCCCCTCCCTGGGGGCAGCTACCTTAGGGCGGTTCCCCAATAGGGTGCCTCTCTTATCCTTTTACACCAGGACCTATGACAGGGCTCACTCTAATGAGGACATTAAAAACGTGAAAGAACGAACGAATGAATGAATGAATTGATACCTTGACTTCTTATAAAGTGCTTGCCTCCATAATCTTATACTATCGTTACATCATGCTCATGAAGAAAATAAGACGTTTTATCACTATGAGAATTAATACTTTAATTCCCATTTTATGGATGCGGAAAGCAGAGAGAACCTCAAGCAGCCGATACATATGGATAGCACATACAGCCTATCCACTGTGCTGAGTACTTTCAAATCTTTTATCATCCTCAACATCCTTATAACTCACTTTGAAGCTATTTTAACCACACTGTTAAATGTTATTTATTGTTAAAATTTGCATGCAGTGAAATTTATACTTTTCAGAGTGTGGTTCTTTGAGGTTTAAGAAACGCATGGCATTGTGTGGACATCACTACAATTGTGACACAAAACTGCTGTCTCTCCCTGCTTTGCCTTTTGGAAGCACTCAGCCCCCACCCCTCACTCTCTGGCAGTCACTGGTTTGTCCTCCATCCCTGTAGTTTGGATAATCACGTTCTTAACAAATAGAAAACCGAGGCTTGCAGAGTCTGAGCAACTTGCTCAGGCCAAGTAGCTAACAGACTGTTAGATTCTGCCTTTGAACCCAGCACTTCAAACCCTCCATGAAGGTGGAAAACATGAGTGTGGAGCCAAAGAAAACAGCCGTCACCTTTGCTTGCCTGCCTCTTACCTTCCATGGAGAAAGCTCTGTCTTCAGTGCACTGCGAGACACAGAGCAACCCGCAGCCTCATTACTGAAGGCAAAATGTGATCATGTTCCACCTCTGATCACTCCCCAGGTGCTGAGGGAAGACTGTCCCTGCCCAGTGGAATAATCTGAAGACCATTACTCTCGGCAGGCAGCTCGACAGGGCATGGTGTAAGAGATTGGTCTTTTTCCAGGTCCCTCACTTATCTCCAAGACGAGTGAGTTCTGAGAGGAGGTCATTGCAGAATATTTGCCTCCCCGCTCACCAGCTTCCCCACTGAGGCCTGGAGGCCCTTTGCCAGACATGGGTGAGACTGCAGGTGAGCCTTGCTTGCACAAGATGGGTGCTGCTGCTAATTGGGTTGATGTAATTAACAGTCATAGTTATTCCCTGGGGAAGCCAGCCACGGTCTCCTCATGAGCAGCCTACCTGGGCCAGCCTGCTGCAGTGAGCCCAGAGCTCATGGGCGCTCCAACAGCAAACAGGTTTAGAGGCAGCTTCAAAGCCGGAGAGCCGGGCGGCCGCTGGGAGAAGGCCATTTCCCTGGGAGGCGTTGGCGCCATGGGCTGTAAGGGATACAGAAATCATTTTATCTTCACCCTGCTTTTAATCAGAGTGGCAGGATATTGGTGCCACTTTTGTCTAATGATAATCTCTTTTTGAAATAGAAAAAGGGTTTGTTTGAGGCTAAAGGGTGATAAACAAGCTGTGAGCTGTGATCTGCACTGACATACGCAAGAAATGGCTATCGGCCTCCTGCTTCTGTGCCGGGTCCCCTGAAGCCTCTTCTCCCGTCATCCTGAGACTTTGGTCCTCTACGTCTCTCCCATTAGAAGATGCCTCAGAAAGTGATTTGCAGAGTACGTGGACGACACTTCCCTTTAGATGTGCAGCTTTTGCTGCACGATGCTGTCTAGTAGTGCAGGTGGATCTGCTCAATGGGCTTTCTCAGTAACAGTTTCCTCCATGCTTGCATGCAGGAGTCTGTAGACTTTGATCCTGCATCCTGTGTGATGGGCCCGCCAGGTTCTAGGACGAGACTGGAGGTAGCAAACAGTGAAAGTTCACAGGCTGTAAACACCCCACTTTCTGGCACAGTTACTAACTAGCTGGGTGATTTTTGGAAAAGGCGTTTAGCTTCTGTAGATAGTCATTCCCGTCCTCATCATCGATCACCGGTTCAGTGCGAATAACGTTTGGGTGTTTCTGAAGGTTACTTTCCTGAGGTGTGCTCTGCTTTTGGCCACCAGTCCTTGACACGGTACAATATGAGCAACGTTTAGACCGATGCCCAGTGTGTGATCCCTGAACTGGATGTGTGCCCCTGCTGTGTCACAGCCTAAACTGAGTTATATACCAAGGAATCCATAGAAGTGTCCCTCTGTCCCTGAGGGCAGAGCTCAGAGCCCAGGACCAAGCCAATGCGGTCACTCTTTGGTCATTTCTTCCTCTTCTCACCTGGACTTCTCTGGTCCTGCAGAGTCAAGGCAGTCTCCTAAACGGAAAGCAACTTAGAATAAGAAGACAGCAGTGCTGAAATGAAAACCCACAAGCTCTTTTCCTCTTCTACCCCTTTAGCTTCCCTAATGGACAGACAGATGTACTGAAAGTGGGTGTGAAGAGCATTCTTTGGACCCAGAAAGAGAGTTTTCCATCTCTTTCTATCTTCGAATATTCAGGAAGATTTTCTTGTCGTGATATCTGGTTATCAGGAGAGAGGGTGTGGCTCAGAATATGTATGTTTAAGTCATACAATGTGAGATAATTTGAATGCAGAAAACTATCTTTAACGCCACAGTTAACTACTAGTGTAGGCGTGGTAGATGTTATAATTGATGCGTTGCCTATTTCTTGGGTTGAAATGATAGTGGATCCCCTCACCTCACCATCCTTTGATCTGCCTTGTCTCTTTCCCTTCCTAGACCTCCACAGCCTGAAAATAAGAGCATAATTAAAATGAATATGGATAAGTTAAAGAATTAATTGACAAGGCGGATCAAGAATTAAATGACAATTCCTTCATTCATAGGAATCCTGGCAGCATATCTCAAGTTTACAGTTAATTTAAATGCCTCTATCTATCAAACGTCATACAATTTTCATCAGAGTAATATTTGGAAGTTGAAGATCAACTCTCATCTTTGGGCTATGAGGTTGCCTTGACATTGTATCTGAATTCTTTGTGGTCAGACTGTAAAGACTAGGAGACATTTTAAGGACTAGGAAATTAGAAATTATGTACTAAGACAGTGACAGCCAACCTTTTAGAGCTTTCAATGGTACAAACCGCTTGCTGCAGCACACGTGCTGTACATTCACCACCACTAGACTAAGATTAATGTGTGACTCAGAACTACTGACTCTCTCTATTCCAAAATGACTCTTCCAGCCATTTTGCGATCTTCTTTCTCCTCTATAAAATGAAAATTATAAGTGGCCCTTTCTGATGCTGTGAGGAAGTATGCTTAAAAATATTAAGGAGACGTACTAGTAATCAACAACAATTATATTTAGATGTGGGAGTTAAAAATGGACTTTTTTTATATTTTCTTCCCATATCTTGCAGTTTTTAACAATGAAACATTTATTAATTTTATCTTATACATATTTAAATATGTGTTTCTTAAGGCTGTATGCGGTGGCATACAGAATCTTCTCTGTAGTACAATGACATAACACATGGGAATGTTATTGCTATTTAGTCGTTATTCAATCTTTTGATCACTCTGCTAACTCTTGGGCCTCACCTCAGCCTTTCTCTGGAAATCAGCTCCAAAGAAAGATGCTAGATTTAAAGCGTATGCCTGTCTCATTGTAGTTGTTAAAAGACTGTGCTTTAATCCCAGCACTCGGGAGGCTTAAGCAGGATGATTACTGTGAGTTCAAGGACAACCTGAACTACATAATGAGACCTTGTCTCAAAAAATAAAATAAACCTAAAAACAAAAACAAACAAACAAACAAAATCACACAAGCTTTTATCTCTCAAGGTCTGGGCCTGGATGAAGGGGGAGAACTGGTGGGTGAGAGAACCTGGGGTGGAGAATTGAGCACTGAGTCATTACATTCTCACCAGATGTCAACTGAATGGCTTCAGCCCGCCCAGCAGCCTGAGGCAAAGTCTCCTGGCCACTGCTCCCCTATCTCTGGGGCCTCACGCTGACCAGCCATCCCCTCTGGCACCTTATATGGGAAAGCTAATTAGAAAACTCACCTGGCAACAGTGCTGATGAGAGACCTTTCTCAGAGAGTCCAACCACAGTGCCCAGAGGCTCTGTGACTCAATGGCGGAGCTGTCTTCCAACACCCAGACCTGATCACTCTTCAGCCCAAAAAAGGAGGTGACCTATCTGGCAAAGACCAGACAGATTCACACGGGCCAATCAGGAGGATTAGACATGGGAGTGGCTGGTTCTGATGGTGCTCCAGAAAGGACTAGTTACACCCATGGTGTCAGGGCAAGAGGGAAGTCAACCAAGTCTTTTATTAATTTGTTTATTTTATAATATGTATTGTCTGCCCCTAATAGACTAAGAGTTGTATTATTCGCTACAAGGAAAAGAAAGATGAATCAGATAGGCCTAGTGTTCAGGTCTAGTTATAGGACAAGATAGAAATTAAAACATTAAGTGCCATGTAATTACTGTAAACAAAACCATATATATGAAGACATGGAATTAAAAGGCCAGGGGTAGCTTAGTTTGAGAGGGACAGTAAAGTAAGAATTTACATGGGAGCTAAATCAGGTCTTAAAGGATGGTAAGAGTTTGCCAGACACTCAAAGGCAAGCCAGTTAGAGAGATATATGTGTATAAGGGAACAGGATAAATAAGTCAGAGTAAACCACACAGCTTTTTGAAAGTTAACGTCTTTTCCTAACACTTCCATGCTCAACAGCATGACTCTCTACAGTCATAGGTCAAGTTTTCCTGCTGTGCCTGAAACTTACAGGAATATCAGAAGACTCTGGCAAATCAAAAGAGATAGAAAGAGAAAAAGTAGCACTTGAGAAATTTAAGCGCACCTAAAAACAGCAACAACAAAACATGTCTTCACCCCAGGCTCCAGGATGCCATTGCTCAGAAAAAGGCCCAGCCTGAGCTGGCTCTGGGTGATTCTTCCAGCTCCATCTGCCAACTTCATTATTTGATGTACTTTTTTACCAGCGTGGCTAGGAACTACCCTTAGCCATCTGTGTGTATGTGTGTTTTTTAATGTTGTTATTCCTCATGTTTTATCTTTTGTTTTGCCTTTGTTTTTCTTATTTCCCAATGTCCCCTGGCCTTGGTTGTGTAATGAGGTATAAACTTTACTGTTTAACGTCTTTGGGGGATGTTTATGTCTTTTGCCAGTACTGCTTTCATTCCACTGATGTTCGCCATTTCCCTTCTTTCCTAAGAGCAAAACCATCTGAGGAAAGCGAGGGTGTCTGCTCCTCATTCCTTCACTTGACTCATTTGTGTAGCTTGAAATGATAAGGAAAGAAGATACAGGAACAACTGATGAGAAGAAGAGGAATTGGCTACTTGGGAGACCAGAATGCTGCCCAAGTTTCTGGAGGCAAGTATGAGCAGGGAGGTGGCATCTTTGCATTCACACACCATTTTGAGCATGAATCCTTCGCACTTATGACTCAGCAGAGAAACTGTGGGAACCTTGAAATATAAATGCAAAATGACTCTGCTGTTCCATTGTCTAGAGAAAGCAGAATTTCCTCAGGGACCTATAGTCTTGAAGTAGATGGGGAGAGACAAGCCATGTCTTTCCAAAATGCCTAGTAGTTTGTTGCCCTTCTTCAAGATCACTAGCTTCAGTGCATAGTCTGTGAGGACAAACTTCAACTTTTGTTCTGAGGCTCCAACATGCCACATGCTTATGCATTCACCGTTTTAAATGAATGTAAAGGTGACTTTGCACCAATGCCTTTCTCTAATCCACAGTGACGTTACTAAACCACCTTTCTGGAAACAGCACTGTGATAACATTGTCTTGCTGCTTTCAGATTTTCCTGAACTACCCTTAGTTTTTAAGGCAAAATTTCAGGTGATACAGCCATGCGCTCAGAGTTTGTACACTGTCATGCAACTTTCCAAATTTATGCCTTGGTTGATGTAGATTCATTCCAACTAGAGTAAACAGCTTGAGAATCCAGTACTATACACCCACCCACCTGCTTCCGGAAGATTGGTACTCATCTGTTCTTTTCAGCTTGGGTTGGACTTCTTTAGAATCTCCAAAATGAAAAAAGAAAAGTATCTAATGAATAGCTCAACTCTCATGAGGTTCTACAATCCAAAACAACTGCTTAAGTAGAAGACTTATAACATTTTATTTTATTTCTTGTTAGGCCACTTGGAAATTCTTTCTCTTTCAGTACTACTAAAATTTTCCTCATTGAAAACAGAAGTAATTTCAAGGCATAGACTTTTGTCTCTGTTTTATTCAATCAAATATCCAGCGTACCCAGAACCATGACTGGCAAGGGCTGGATAATCCACAAATACTTATTGAATAAACTAATCCAATTAAATTTCAATGCATATTTATTGAGCACCTACACTATGCCTGATACTATAGTAAGGCTTCCATCTCCAGGCTCCAGGCATGCTTCACTGTTCCCCATAGACTGTTCACTGAAGGAATGGAGATGTATGATATACTTAGCATAGTGCTCAAAACTTACTCAGAATTTGGTAAACATTTGTTCAGTAAATTAAATAATGAATGAATGAATTCCTTGATAAATGACTAACTCTTCCTGATACTTTTTTATGCATAAACAACCAACTGCCTTCTTTCGGCCTCTAGTCCTTGGGTTTCTTTGTTTTTTTTTTTTTTTTTTTGGTGCCAGGAATTGAACTCGAGGCCTTGTGCTTGGAAGGCAAGCACTGTAACCACTGAACTAAATCCCCAGCCTCCTTCGGTTTCTTTAACAAGGATTTGTGTTGCATTTGATTGGAAAAACCAATATTACATATTTATCATAGCTTTGTTACTCCAAACGCTTCTTGCATGCTCTAAGAATCTATTTCATTGTTTATTACGGAGTTAAGTGCAAGTGGTAATAAGGAGTGATCAAAAAGGAAATAACTGAATTAAATAAATGAAAACAGTCAAAATCTTACCCCTTTTATTTGAATACTAAAAAAAATTGTACTTATAATTCACTTAAAATTTGTGCTATTTGAATTTCCTGAATATGTACTAGAAAACTTGCTTCTTGCTATGGACAATTAACTTTCAAATCTAGGACACTGCTGTTTAACCCATTTTTCCATTGACAATGCTATGGCAATAGAGTAGTCACCATATTCACGAAAATTATAAGTCACTGTGTTTCAAGTAATTTATGGAAACATTCATAAGTCAGATTTAGGTTTATTTGCCTTTGTGTTGTTAATTAAAACAACAGAGTAGAGTAGACACTTAGAATGTACTTAATTACCACAAGGTTGACGACTCAGTTGACCTATTGAATGAATGGACATTTGTTTTTATCTTGCAGTATGACACAGAACTTGCCTCATTTTAGAATAATACAAAAACAAATATATCAATTGTGGTTTTGATGTCTTCACAGTCTAGTGGATAGATAAATTTACAATGAGTTAGTTGACAGTTACATGAAACAATTCCATCCAATAGGTACAAGGAAAATTTTCAACCCATAAATCAGAAGATAGTTAACAATCATGAACATAGATGTAAACATCCTCAAGGAAAGGTTGGCAAACAGAATCCAAATAGGCATAAAATGCATTATACATGATGGGTAAGTAGGATTTATTCTAAACATCAAAGGCCTTCTTAATGTTACACAAATCTATCATGTTAACAGGCTAAAGAAGAAAAAACTTATATGAACATATGTATCAAGAGACACAGAAAAAGCGTTCAACAAATTCCAACACCCATTAATGATAAATACTCTCAAAAAGTCCTAGAAATAGATGGGGAACAGATGGGCGGAGGGCCTGCTCAAGCCCTCTGAAACTCACATTTTACCACCACGTACCCTGGATGACAGATAGAGAGCTACAGAGCTTAATGTTTGTTTATCCTGCTGGTTGTCACTGTTGCTTCCTGCTTTTCTTTTCCATCCCCTATTCCTCCCTTTTGAAATGGGAATGTTTACCCTGTGCTCTGTACCTTAGGATTCTGTGACTTGTTTTTATTTTTACAGAGGTTTATAGTTAAGAGTTTGCCATGAGTACAAGAAGAGACTTTGACTTTGACTTTTAAAAATTGCTAGAATTATTGAGATGTTGGAGATGGGATTATTGTGTCCTTGGCTGTGTGCAGGATAGTTGTAACATGTTAGGAAGAATTATTAACTTGTTACTGTGTTTATTTGGAGATGAAGTGTGGTTTAAGGAGATGTGTTTGCATATAAAGTTGACAAGGGATGGAATTTTGCTGTTAAGCATGATTGTGTCAACTTATTGGCTTTAGAACATCCAAGGTCAGTGGTGAGACAGGGTTCTGGTGTGTCTGGGTGGGTTGTGGAGGCATGACCTTGGAGGTCTATGTCTGCTTCTTTACCTCTTCCTGTTTGGCATAATTCTCCTGCTCTGCTCCCTGGTCACCATGAACTAAACATCTCCACTCTGCTGTGCCCTTCCACCATGATGTTTCGGCCTTGGGACCAGCCGACCATGAACTGAACCCCCTGAAACTGTGAACCAAATTCAACCTCTCCCCCTTTAAATTGTGGGTTGGACATTAAGTCACAGTGCTGGGAAAGGTAACAGATACAGAGAGACTCTGCAAAGCCTTAGTTCTTTTCTACCTAATGTATAGATTCAATACAAATACAACAAAAATCTCAGTAACTTATTATGAAGATATATACAAGCTGTTCCTATGGTTTATACAGAGCAAGAAATGATCCATAATAGCTACCAAAATATTGAAAAAAGAAGATCAATGTTCAAGGACCTTTATCACCCAGGTTCAAGACTTTCTATGAAGTTACACTGTGAAAGATTACAATATTTCAAAGAACAGAAAAGCCAACCAGTGGAATGAATAAAGAGCCTAGAAATAGATCTATGCAAATATACTCAAATTATTTTTAACAAAAGATGAAAGACAACATGATGTCAAATAATGATTGTTTCAACAAATTCTCCTGGAACAACTGGATACTTAGAACATCTACATATAAAAACAAAAAAGAAATCTAGACACAGATTTTACGCCTTTTACAAAAATTAACTCAGAATAAACCCAAAGTAAAATGCAAAATTATGAAAGTCCTGGGGAAAATCTAGTCTATTTTAAGTTTGGTGAAGACTTTTCAAGTACAACACCATAAAAAAAAATCATTAAGTTGTACTTTATCAAAATTAAAAAATGTTCTGTGAAAGAAGCGTTCAGAGAAAGAAACTACTAGCCACAGAGTTAAACATTTTTGTGAAATATACTGTATAAAAGATTTGGACCCAAACTATCAAAACAACTCTGAAAACTCAACAACAAGAGAAAAAGGAAACTAAATAAAAAATGGGCAAAATAGATAAACAGTCACTTCACAAAAGAAGATCACAGATGGCGTCTAATCACAAAACACATTGCAAACATCATTCCTATTAGGATTCTAAAACAAGTATTAAAATGGCTAAAAATCAAAATACTAACAACACAAATTATTGGTGATAAGGTGGAATGACATGAACTCTAATTAACTGTTATTGGGAATGCAAATTGATGCAAAATAATACTTGGGAAGACAGTTTGGCATTTTTTTTAACCAAAATTAAATATATTCTTCCTGTGATCCAACAATCATGCTGTTAGGATTTATACAATAAGCTGAAAATTTATGTCCACGCAGACACTTGTATATAAATATTTATAATTACTTAATGTATAATTTCCTAAATGCGGAAACATCCAAGATGTCCTTCAGTGGGAGAATGAATAAATACATTGTGTTACTTCTATGCAGTGGAACATTACTTGGTGTTAAAAAGAAATAAGCCATTAAGCCATAAGGAGACATTAAAAATCCTTAATTGCATTTTGCTAAGTGAAAAAGCCAATCTGGAAAAGCTACAGCCTTTATGAGTTAGCTATGTTACATCTTGGAAGAGACAAAACTCTGGAGACATAAAAAGATTAGCAATCATGAGTGGCTCAGGGGAAGGAAGGGATAAATAAATGGAGCATTCAAGATATTTGAGGCAATGAAACTATCCTATGTTGTAAACGTGGATACATATTAATATGCATTGTCAAAACCTACTTAATGTACAGTACAAAAGGTTAACCCTAATGTAAATTATGGAACTTGATTAATAATGTAATATTGACTGGCTAAGTGTGACAAATGCAATACAAATCCAATACATTAGTAATAATAAAGGAAACTAGAAGATGCCGATGTGACATGGCACATGGGGACTCTCTGTACTTTTGACTTATATTTTTATAAAGCTTAGCTTGTTAAAAAAAATATGATTTTTTAAAGCACTTGATGAGGGATAGCAATTCTACTATGACAAATCTAAGACAAAAATAGAAGTTATAAGCCATAATTAAATAGCTTTTAAAAATTTCATGTTTAATATAAAAATTCTCTGCTGTCACAAGAAAATCACATATGTTATTTTTGTTGTAGATAGAGAGTCACACTTTTCTGACTAGAAAAATTGTCTATGCCAATGTTATGGCAATGATCATTACCATCACCTTATATGATGGAATCCATGAAACAACCACAGGTTATAGGGTGTAGCTTAGCGGCAGACAAGGGAGGTAGATAAAGGGGAATAATTACAAATATGTTGAAAGTATCTGATAATCTTGAGACACGAGGATTCTCAAAGAGAGAGAGAGAAAAGAAAGGGAAGGAGACAGAGAGAGAGAGAGAGAGACAGAGAGAGTCTTAACTCCACATGATCCACTATTATAGTTTCTATTCAATTAAATGTCATTCAGTGAATATTTTGTGGACAATTAAAATGTCTAAGGGAATCAGAAATGCGTCAGGCATGATCTTTCTTCCTGAGAACTCAAAATGTACAAAATGTAGTCATGAACACCTGCAGGGCAGAAAGTATTAGGTATGATAAAAATTGGTTAGCCCTCGACAGCTTAATGAGACTAGAATTATTTCGAGGTAGGAGGAATCTAGAAGACATCCTGGAGAAGTCAATGATTAAATCAAGTCTTATTCAAGATGAAGGGGCAAGATTTGTAAGTTAGAAATGGGGAGGGAGAAGAATTACAGGCAAGAGGAAGATAGTGAGTAGAGCAAATGAGAAAGCATCACAGAACTGGAGGGAGTTGATGGGGGGAGATCTGTAAGCAGAGTGCTCTGGTGGCATCTGAGAATGTTAAAATCTAGAAGCCACACACAGAACTCAAGGGCTGACTGGCTAATTTTATATTGCTAATAAATGTGTGTCACCCAAAACTTTAAAACTGAATGAGTTTCTCTAATAAAAATGTATGGTAGGAGAATAAAGGATGGGGGGAGTTAAAGAGTAAAATCTTGTATTACAAATTACTTTTAAGAAGCAGAAAAAAACTGTTTTCAGAAAAGAAGAGTTTCATAGAGAAGACAGAGAAGGAGAAATATATCTTGGAAGCAAGAGAGAAAAGCCAGATCTTTGGTTCAGTAAAAGTATCTGTGTAAAACTGTAAAGGTGGGCTTGGATTAATTTTGACTCTAAGCCAATCCATACCTGATTCCTAAAATGTCAGTATTATGACAATATGTCCCATGGAAATAAAGATGAGATGATTATATCAGAGACTTCTGAAGATCCTTAACCAGCATCGTAATTTTAGGAACATCCCTCAGCATCACAATCCAATATTAGGATGTGTGCATACCTATCTGTCTGTCTCTCTGTCTCTGTCTGCTGTATATGAGCATTTTAAAATAAATGATCTAATGTGAACCACTGGAAATCCTTTGAGAGATTGTTTAATCCCTATTTTCACAGATGAAAAAATTGTAAGTCAAGAAACTTGAAATGCTAATAGGAGTGTTGAAAATAAACCACAGTTTTTCTGGCATAATCCAACTCATCAGCTACTACCTCATACTAAGATCATCTTGAGCAAAAGGGTGCGACAAACATGGGGAATTGTCTTACAAGTTCTGGTACATTTGGACCTCTTTAAGAGACACAATAACCAGATAAGCTTTCAAATGAAAAGAAAAATTATTGAGCAACTAAATTTCTGGCTACCAATAATATAATCTAATTCGTAATAGTTTTACAGTTTGGAAACTTAACATGACATTGACATCAGAATTCCTAAACTTATTTTACAGATGTGGGAAATGTGAAATAAATATGTAAAATACTCACAGTCATATAGATGGATCAAAGCTACATGCAAATAGAGCTCTTCACCTTCCTGGTGTGGAAATAAATTTTCGGAAGTTAAGGAAAAGAAGGTGCTATTAGTTGATGTTGCAGTGAGAATCAACGATGATGGTAATACTCGTAGCACTGTATTGCTGGAAGAGATGCCAAACTAAAAGAATAAGTAGAGAAGTAAATCAGTGAAATTGATCATGGAGCACAGGTAAATATTAAGGGGCTTGGATCAAGGCTACAAGTACAAACCCTTTTGGAGCTGTCGGAAGGCCAAGGCAGACAACGTCTGCTATCAAGGCATTTTGGTTCAGTATTCTCCCTCATTACATGGTGCTTTTTAATTAGGTGCTGATCTCTATCAGAAACAAATGACTGTCTCCTTTATATCAAAATGAATGTTTGATGAGGTAAGGAACCATATCTATACTGTGTCTGAATAATCTAATCCTTTTCTGGACTAGTAGTACCTAGAGGCAAGTACACTGAATAAATGAAGTGAGATAAAGCTGTCCTTATCATGGGGTTGGTAATACATCCCTTCTTTCTACCGTCTTCTAGTACTGTCAGCATTTTGGAAGAGTGAGTCCATTTCACCTGAAGGGAAAAGGAACTAAATAGTTGGTACAGCTGATGACATGTGGAATGACTAAGTATTCCCAGAAATGAAGGGTTGATCTTTCCCCTGAGGCAAGCTACTGTGCGGCAGCTCTTTTCCAGAGACTCCCCCATTTTTGTTTGCCAATTTCCTTAATCCAAGGCCAGTTAGTACCTATGTCGAAGGACAATAAGAAAATGGTCTTTTTGGCAGCTTTTCTCATGCCGATCATAAAACTTCACTGATTTATGGTGAGGGTGGAGTTGAGGGCGGAGAATATAAGGAACAAACTTTACAGTAGGGATTTTTTTAAGGTTTGGTAATTTCTAATGAAATGCAACTAAATGTAAGGGTTATTCTAATCTCCTGGTTCTTGCGCTTGGCAACACATGAAAATCATGCGGGGAGACTTCAGAAGACTATTAATGTCTAAGCTTTGACATTTTCAAAGATCCTCAGTTTCTAATATGAAAAAGAGTTTGAGAACCACTAATCTTATAAATACCCTTTTGTTTGGGGATTTGATTTCCAAAGTCTTCTCGCTCCTATTATCCATTTTATTTCCAAAGCTACTTCCTGCCCTGGTCTAGGCAGGATTCTTTCCTCCATTTTACTGAAGATACTAAGTCAGCAGCCAATGGCCTGATTCTGTTTCAACACCTTCCACTAATAGCCAATGTTCCCCTTGTGATGAATGAAGGGCGAAAGGTAGACAGCGGGGTTCAGCTTTCAGAGTACGTGATTATATGAAAATTGATCATGATGGTGAACACTTGAACTCTGAAGGCTTTTCAATGTTTGTCAAGCATCCTGGATTACGAATAGTTCGTAGGATTTCAGAGAATTGTTTCTGACAAACACCTGCATTAAAATCACCTGGGGTCTTGCTAAATTGCAGATTCTAATCCAGAACCCCAAGACTCTGGTACAGCCAGTCAGAGATGGAACCTGGGAGTCTGCGTGTTACGGTGCCCAAAGTGATGCTTGTGCGTATTGGAGTTAGAGGGTCTCAGCTCAGTGGAATTCTCGTGTTGCCCGTTCCTCTACTTTCTGGGACTTTTTGCACAGAGATTTGGGAATAGGGTTACATGATCTGTTAAACCCTTTCAGTCAGTCCTTTTCAAAACAGAGAAGCTGGAAGACTCCTCAAAATCTCATAGTTGAGGCAATAGAAAAATTCCTTCTAGAATTTCACAATGTTTAAGTTTCTGGTGGGCAAACATAGAAATAGCAGAACCTGCAGAAAAAACAAACAAAGAAACAAAAAAAAACCCCAAAAACCAAAATAAAAACAAAAACAAAAAAAGGGATTTATTTAGGCACTACTTATGTGTAGTCAAGATAAATGCTTATTATGTCATTATGCACAACTATTAGTACTGTTTTCTGTTTGTCACAGAAAAATATCATGGGAGACTACAAGGGGGAAGAGCATCAGTTGAATTTAGTGTCAGAAGAACATTGCTCTGGTTCCACCATTGATTATCCAGGTGACATCGAGTTATCTTTTCAGCCCTCAGTACGTTCAATTCTAAATATGGTTAGTCCTGCTACGTCGAAGTATCAGGGCTGTTTTAAGTTTCAAATACTATACTCAATATGAAAGAGCACTATAAACTAATTTTACAAATGTAGAATTTTTTCACAACAGTGAGTCATAAACATAAATATTGGATAAAAATTCTACTGTGTATATCGCTATTTGATCCATCTCTCTCTCTCTCTCTCTGTCTCTCTCGCACATGCACACACAGACACACAATGTGGTCAAAATATACAATGAATTAAACATTTATTACAGTGACAGACACATTACCATTTATCCTTCTGAAAATACCACCCCCCCTTAGTACGAACACACTTATCCTTTCCTTCTTCTCACTTTGTGTCCTCTGGAAGTCCTCTTTCTATGAGGCATGATCAAAAATAGGATGAATGCCATTGCCAAGTGCCATCCAGTGGAAAGGCAGGCTCATAAGAACATTAACCTTATTCACTTGATCTGATCCATGAAGCTTCTGACTCTTCAAAATGACCACAAAAAGTAGCCATTTTAAATTTCCCAAACATTGAGGCAGCCATGACAGTATATTTAAAGACACTGAGGGAAGAGAACGTACAGAACTGTTTCAGAAAATGAAAAGAACAATGGGATAATTGTACTTGAAACAAGGAAGAATATTTTGAGAGGTAGTAATGGCAGTATGTCTTTTACTATAATAATTTAAAAAATTTAAGTACTCACTGTGTTTTTCAATCACATCTCATATACTGTATATAGTTACATATCATATATGGAGCTTATAAATGTTTATTTTTAGTTAATATGCTGTTTAGCTCTTATTTATGTCTAGAAGTAACCCAAGAAGATGGAAAGAAAATCATTCGATCATTCAATCCTAACCCACCGATTTGAGATAGTACGTAGAATCTAAAGAAAATGATCTCAAAAGCTTATATAGAGAAAAATGCCCCTAATTTTAACAAAGGAAGTACCCCCTACCAGAACACATATCCTAACTTTGGATTAGCACTTTTAATTCAACACTATACTGAACTGAGTGTGTGAAAGCTTTGGTAGTGGGTGGGGGGGACTGGAAGAGATGGAAGAAAAGGGGGGGAGGTAATATTGAGTAAAAAAATGAAAGCATGTCATTTGCATGTACCAATAAGCCAATAATTATTTTGTGACTAATAATTCATACTAATAAAAAATATTTTGTATTCTCAAATATTCACTGAAAGATGTCTGCCTTGGAACACCTTAATGGACATAGCTGTTTTGATCTTCAATTTGTCTGCCTATTTGCCGAGAAGCCCGTATCAGTCCTGCCATCCATAGGGGACTGTTTTCTTTGCCACTTTAAAGAGAAAGGTAACAGAATGGTTGTAATCTTTCTCTTTCTTTTTGTGGGAAAAGGAAGGAATAATTGAGTCCCTAAATAATTTAGAAGCAATGGTATGCTCAAGAAAAAATATTTTTAAAGTCATCAATATTAGAGTTAAAGTTCAAGCTCAAAACATAGTTCTACAAACAAAACTAACTACTCAGCAAACTTTCTTATACATAAATATTTGCCTATATCTTTGATAAGATCACCTAGTAGATTCGAGGACATAAAAATTCCAGGTCAAAGGATATGGTCGTTTTAATACTCTGAGCATGATACCCAGCTAATTTCCTGCAAGATTACAGCAGTTTACCTTTCTTTCAAAATGAAGCGCTCACTTGACCTTACCTGCAATACAGTTGTTATCAATTAATAAGGTGGAATCAAAGAAATAATTTTATGCAAACCTTCTTTTATGATCAGTGCGAAGTGGTCAGACTCTTTTTCCTCGCTGCGTATACAGTTACTGTCTACTTCCATTGGCTATCCTTCAACAAGGTGAAGATATTGGTTTCCTATTTTGATGAGAGCTGTCATTAAATTGTGTAGGTGTTGAATTTTGTCAATGCCATGTCTGCATTTATTTAAGTGATGATCTTCTTACATTTATTCTGTTTATGTTATGAATCTCATTCATTAAATATCTAATTGTCAACCATTCTTGCATTCCTGGGATAAACCTCATTTTTGTATATGCATTATTAATTTCCATATATAGCTGCAAGTTGCTAATATTTCGATAGGAATTTTTGTGTTTGCCTTCCTGAATAATATTGGTTTTTCTGATTCTTTTCTTATGATGTATTTATTTAGTCTTTGTATCAGTATACTGCTTCATAAAATAAGGTGGTAAGCTATATTTTATGCGAGAATTAGTATAGGATTGGTGTGATTGTTTAAAATTACGTTAGATAGAATTCACTAAGCCATCTGAGATCAGTTGGGTTTTTGTTTTTTAGATCAGTTTTATGTGGGAAAAAGTTTTAAATTGCTGTTTCAATTGCTGTAATAGACATAGACCTAGCAGTTTTCTATTTCATTTCTATTGGTTTTGGCAGTTTGCGTCATTCATGATGCTTGCCCACGTTGCTAATGAAACACACTAACTCCTGTATACATGTATATCTATAATATTTTCTGTGTAAGCACCTACCTATACTTTAAGCAAAACGTGAGTTCAGACTGATGTCTCCAAATAGAATCCATTACCATGTGGAGAATTTTAGTATTTTTCTCTTGTTTACCTGTAAACTTCCACTGCAACATTAAGAAAACTGGCTCTGACTCTCCACCATCTATGTGCTTAATTGTTCAGTTCCAGTATGCATGTCAAGTCCTATCATAATTGGTAACTCTACCTACCTTAGAAACAACTTTACTTATTAGAGTACAGTGCTTCCATATAGCTGTTTTTTGCTTTCAGTTTTGTACACTTAAGTAATTTCCATAGTTTATTCACCAAAGCACCTTTTCCCCCAAACCTCTCAGTGAGATCGTTTCATACATTTGAAACACAGTCAGATTCTCTTGTTACTGTCTGCACTCATTCCTGTGATCCTCCAACTTTGTAAATAATTGTAAGCACACATTCAGGTTCATATTTTGGGTTGTTCAATTTCTACAGATTTCAGTAAATGCAGGAAGTCATGTATATATCAGTAGGTATCATACAGGAGAGCTTCAGGGCCCTGAAAATCACCCGTGTTTCTCTTATTCAGCGGTCTTCCACTTACATCTGGTGACCACTGATGTTTTTGTACTCTCATCAAAATTTTTCAGTTTTTCCAAAATGTCTATGCATTTGAAAACATAAATTATAGCCTTTCCCGATTGGTTTCTTTCACATAACAATCAACATTTAATCTTCTAAATATTTTTATATCTTGAGAATTTATTTGTATTTATCACTGAATAGTATTCTGTTGCATAATGTGCACTATTTGTGCATCTCTTCATGTATTAAAGGAAATTGCTGTTGCTCCTAGGATTAGAGAATTTAAATAAATTTGTTGTAAAATTTGTGTACAGGTGTTGATGTATTTACAACTCTTCCAAACTATTAGGAGTGTGATGTCTGTATCATATAACTAGGTTTACTTTTGTAGGAATGTGGTAAAGCATCTTCCAAATTGAATATAACATTTTGCATTACAACTAGCAATAAAGAAAAATTCTTGTTATTATGCATTTCCACTATTAATTAGTATTTTAAGTAACTTGTTTTGCTTTGATTTGACCATTCTAACAGGAATTTAGTGGTGTTTCATTGCTTTAATTTTGAAACTCCTAATGATCAATGCTATTGGGCATATATTCATGTTTATTTACCATCTGTACATCTTCCCCATGAGGTGTTTGTTCAGATCTTGTACTCATGTTTCTTTCGTTGTTTGTTTTCCTAGTTTTTTTTTTGTTTTTTGTTTTTTTTTTTTTTTGGTGCTGAGGATTGAACTCTGGGCAAGCACTCTAACCACTGAGCTAAATCCCCAGCCTCTAGTGTTGATTTTTTAAGTGATCGCTCTACATTTTGCCTACAAACCCTTTATTAGGTAAGTGTTTTGCAAACATTTTTTCTAAATTTTGGCTTGTATTTTTACTCTGAACATTGTCTTCAGCAGAGAGGTTTTGCATTTTTTTCAATTAATAACTGCTTTTAAAAAAATCTCATAGGTGGTGCACTTGTTGCATTTAAAAACCATGCTTATGCTGAGGATTTAGCTCAGTGGTTAGAGTGCTTGCCTTGCAAGTACAAGGCCCTGAGTTCGATGCCCAGTACTGAAAAAAAAAGAAAAGAAATTTTAAAAACTGTGCTTTCACTGTTGAGTTGAGTTTGCACCTTTCTTGGTTGAATATATTTGCAGGTGTCTATTTCTGGCCTCCCTATTCTGTTCCCTCAATTTTATTCCTGCAAATATATTCTTTCTTTTTAAAAGCCATGCTGGGGATTGAATCCAGGGTTTTCAGCATAGTAGACAAGGACTCTACAAATAAGCCACATTCCCAGCCTTATTATTTTTTTTAGTAGTGTTAACTAGTCTAGATCTTTAGGCTTTAAATATATACTTGAGAATCATTTTGCTAAAGCTACCAAACATTTTCCTGGGACTTAATTGTCTGTCTGTCTGTCTATCTATCTATCTATCTATCTATCATCTATTAAGATTATTTCTCTTCGTGTGTGCTGTGTAAGACCCATCATGGACTCCCTCGTTTCATCAAAGTTAGCAAACTTGTACCACAGAGTTCTCGTAGCATTCCACAGCAATGCAATTAATGTCCAGGAGGTTAGAGATGATAACCTCCCTTTCATTTCTTATATTGGTAGCTTGTATCTTCTCTCATTTTTTTCTGGTTTTTCTGGCTATAGGTTTATCAATTTTATTTACTTAACAAAGCAACAGATTTCTGGTCTAATTTTATCTGTTGATTTCCTGTCTTAAATTTCATTTATTTTGTAAACTTTTTTTTTTTTTGGTGGTGTTTTGGCTCAATTATTTTTTTTTTTCTTTTGCTTGCTTTAGGCTTACTTCATCCCCTTTCTTCTAGTTTCCTAAAGTAGATGATAATATGGAATTCAGAGCTTTCTTGTTTTCTAATATATGCATGTAATTTTATAAATTTCCTTTTAAGCACACTTACCTACCAATTTTGACAAATTTTCATTTAGTTAAAATATTTTCAAATTTATTTTAAATCTGTTTTTTACATATATATTATTTAGACATGTAGTATTTAATCTCCAAATACTTGAATATTTTTTACCTAACTTTTTGTTACTAATTTGTTTAATTCCTCTGCGTTTGAGAGCACACTTTGCATAAATTCTATTCCTATAATTTTGTAAAGATACATTTTATGGGCATTGATCTGGTCTTTGTTGGTAAGTGTTCCATGTGAGCTTGAGAAGTATGTGCGTTCTACCATTGTTGGATGAAGTATTCTGTAAAAGTCTATTAGGTCACAGTGATTGGTCATGCTGTTCAAGTCAACTTCATTCTTACTGAATTTTTGACTTTGGGAACTCTCCACCATCAGAAGAGCAGTGTTGAAATCTGTGCAATTGCAATAGTAAGTTTTTTTGCAGTTTTATCAGTTTCATTTAACATGTTTTAATGCTGTACTGTGAAGTGCATACACATTAAAAATTGTTATGTCTTCTTAGAGATTAATTTTTATATCATTAACTGTTACTCCTCATTCCCTCTACTGATAATTCCTCTGAAATGTGCTATGTGTTAAATTAACATGGCTATGCTAGATTTCTTCTGATTATAGTTGTCATGATATATCTTTACTTTCAACCTAAGTTTTTATATGTAAGGTGCATTCTTTGTAGATAATATATGTAATTATACCCACGTTTCTTTTTATTTTTTTTTCTCTCTGAAGTTCTCTATTCCTTAGTGTGTTTACACCGTTCATATTTAAAGTGACTTGATATTTTGGATTAGAATCTAGCATGTTTTTAACAGTTTCTTCTTTGTTGCACTTACTCTTTCATTTGGTGTTACGTCTTTTTCTGACTTTTCTGGTTAATCATTTTATGCAATTACCTTTATCTTCTTTTAGCACTCCTATTACACTAATTTTAAATTATTTACTGGTTTCCTTGGTGTTTTCAATATTATTTAAAAATAAACAAAGTCCACATTCAAATAAAACAGTACCACTAAATATATGGTATTGATATTTTGTAATATAGGGTTCTCCATTCCACCCTTTCATTTCTAATATTGTTGCCATACATTCCACTTATCCTAATCCTTTAGTTACCAAATGTATCATTACAATTATTAATTTAAACAGTTACCTTTTAGATTAAAAATAAGAAAATGTAAAGATTGCTATAAATTTATTTGTTTCTTATGCATATTCTTCCTTTTGGGAAATGTTTGGGAAAACTTCCTTTCACAGTCAGCTGTGCCTGGAGATTTATTTGTGAGAGGTTTTAAAACTAAACTCATTTTTAAAAGATCATTTGCCAGATGGTTTAGATTTACTCTTTTTCCTTATGTCTGTTTTGGTGAATTATGTTTCAGAGTGAATTTGTTCATTTCATTTCATTTGCAAGTTAATTGTTCAAAATTTTTTCATGACATATTCTTAGTGTTCTAATATCCATATTAATAATGAAGTATACTTTTACTTCCTAATATGGGTATTCTTTTATTTTCCTGATCACTCTTACTAAAAGGTTAATCTTTTTCATTATTATTTCAGAAAGCAATTCTTACTTTTTCAATATCCTCTGTTGTACTTTTTAATTTTTTTAATTTCTGCTCTTTCTTCTGTTTTCTTGGTGTTTCCTCTGATGTTGTTTTCCTAATGTCTTAAAATGAACACTTAGATCGTAAAATAAAGCCCTTCTTTTCTAGCACATGTCTATATAGTGAAAGCTGCTTTTTTCAGTTTTAACCTCATAACAAAACTTTTAGTGTGTCATATTTTAATTTGTATATCATTCAAAATATTTGGTAACTTATATTAGGATGTATTTATGGATCCATGGGTTACTTTATAAGTGTTCTAGTTAGCATTCAAGTATTAGATTTTTAAAATTATTTTTGTGAATATACTGTGTAGTATATTGTTCTGGAGGACAATATATGATTATTTTATACTTTTAAACATTATGATCAAATTTGTTAATTATTTGATTCAAACATACTATAATTATGCTGACTTTTGTCTGCTCGTTTTATCAGTTTTTGAGAAAAGTTTTAAATCTCTTTTGTTGTTTGCGTCACTTTTTATTGTCTTTATATATTGATATTATGGTATTAGGTGAAGACATTTTTAACTGTTGCAATTTCTGTTTCTGATTATTTCTAATAATACTTTTAATCTTAAAGCCTCTTTTCTCTGATACTAGAGATACACTAGGTGAATTTTGATCAATTTTTCGTATTGTGGATTCATCCTTTCTTTTGTTCTTAATTCCTTCACATCTTTATGTTTAACATATGACTCATAAATTTAATGTGCATTTTTATTTTTACTAAGTCCAAAATATGTAGTCTGTTTACGGATAATTTATCACTGATATTTTTATGTTTAAATCTAACATCTTGCTATTTGTTTTTTGATGGCCCCATCTGTTCCACTCTTTCTTTTTTTGCCTTCTTTTCAATTAATTTTTTTTCACTCATCATTCTGATTTCCTATAATCTTACATATAAATTAACTTTTCCTTCTTTTAGTCCTTATCTCAAAAATCACAGTGTTTATTTTTGAGTTAGTGTCTACTACAAAATAATATTTTGTTCATTTCTTGGGAAGTGCACTGATTTGAGTGAGGGCTCTTAAACCAGATCCAGGAATTTATGGTGTTATGGTCAAGTATTTTAGTGATACGCTTATTTTAAATTTGAAATTGTATTACCATTGTTGCTTAAAACTATCAGTATTAATTTCTAATTGTTTACACATTTGCTTTTTCTAGTAGGGTTTTTTTTTCCTATTTAATTTCTATATAGTATAATAGCCTTCTGGCATTTCTGTCGAGGATTGTTTCCCCATGTCCAAATGTAACCCATTCCATCTTTTAGTAAGTGTCTGCTGCCACCGAAGTTTCTCATTATCAGAAAAAAATATTTTAAACAATATTTTCATTGGCACGTTATTTTAGTGTTTTGTTTTTCACTACTATAATATCATCAGTGTGTTATCTTCTGAGTTCCATTGTTTACAGCGAAGAGCTACCCGTCTTTTTGTTGTGTCCCTGAAAGAATCAAGTCCATTTTATAGGATGCTTTGAATGTTTATTTTCACTCTTTTTAAAGTAGTTTTCCTCTAAAGAGTCTCAGGGTGGCATTGTTTATGTGTATTTGGACTGGGGTGCATAGAACTTTTTAAATTTGTAAATTAACTTCTCTTGACTCTTTTGAAAAATTCTTTTCTTTTTTTCGGTGTATTCCACCTGTTGTTAGGCTATTTCTAGTGGGCTTGTCTTCTCCCTTGATCATTTTGTGTTGCTCCAGAATACTTAATAATTTTGAATTGAATGCATGATATTGTGTATAGAAAGTTGTAGTATCTCCCTGAGTGCTGTTTATATATACATGTATAGTGCATATCTCATGTATTTATACATATACATATATGTGTGTAATACCTCTGCTAGCTTTTGAAAGGTATTTATTTTAGCTGACAGATACATCACTGTTAGATCATCTCAATTCTAAAATGGATTTATAGCCAAAATTTGTCTGTGAGAACTGGTTTATTTCAGTTTCTTCTTGCTCCTAATCAACCTGTAACAGTCATTTAATACAGTGGTTCTATTTTTTACATTGGCTGCAAGGTAATTCCATGTTAAGTGTAATGCTCAAGTACAGTAAGTATATTGACCTCACTTTGCATATTTTTTTATTCACATAAAATCATTCCTTCTATTTATGATTCGATTGTCTTATTGTATTTATTTTCATTATCATAAAGATTCTTAAACACTTTTAAAAAGTAATTCCATTATCATTTATTATCACTTCTGTACCTTATTTGAGACTCCCAACGGGCTGCAGATAGCCCCATGCAGATGAATCACGTATTTCCTGACTTAACAGGGCTTGCAATCCAGTGAGGAGGTAACAGACCAGTGACTGGAGGAGAAGAGAGTAGGAAAGCTGTGCAGCAGGCACACAACCCCCACTCAGTAGGAAGCAGGCAGAGGAGTTACACATTTTCCTCACCAGGCTGAGTCTGGGCGTGATGGTGACAGCCTTTGAGTGGATTCTTGAAGTAGAATTCTGAGGAGAGCTGTTATTTCAGGCTAACAAGACTAAATGTGAAGAAAAATAGGGCATTTAGAGAGAAGAATCCAGTGAAGGACGTGATGAGTAACATGGAGGATATTGGCCTGAGCCACGTGTGGGTAAATCTTATTTAAAAGCTTGTTTCTCCGATTTTTAAATTAGGGCTCTTGTTGTTAGAAATACAACTAAGTGTGATTCTTAGGTTAACTTAAGATTTGCCCTGGTTCCTTAATTACCTCCCAAGAGATTGGTTTACTAAGGAAAAAAAGAGAAACAATTACTGCCTCCAGGGCTTAGAGTAACCAAGGTAAAAGAAACACGCCTGCCATTTTTGGTCACCAACACTAATATTTTACTTTCTTGCACCTTGACTGGTAAGCTAAAGCCATGAGTTGGAACAGAATGCAGGCTGCTCTAGGGTGATGATTCAGAATGACTGTTAGACTTGCAAAACTGAACGTGGGTGGTTTGTTGTGTAATCTCTTGCCTTAATCTTTTTGCCTTTAATGAAGTGCTTTGACTGTCTCTTTATGTGTGTGCCTGTTAGAAGTAGGACATGCATGGAGTTTCTTAATGGAACCTCATCAAATTTAAAGTCATGATTGAAAGATTATTTGCCTTAAGTTAAAAAATAAGTCCTATTTAGTTATAGAGAACAAAAGAGGGAAATACTAATAGTTGAAGCCAGATTTTGTAGTTGGTGTTATTTGGGGATTTAAAATCCAGAAAATAAAGTAATTGGGTCACATTTGCTTCCTCTTCTCAGTAAATTTCAGATCTGGGACTTAATATGTACAGAGTTAGTGTTCACTGTGCCGTGTTGGAGAGAAAATGTGAATATTAAGGGCACGAAAATATTTTGAACAGTAATTAAATCACCAATTGAATATTTTGTTTGCCATTTTGAAAAATTAAAAAAAAAACAAACATTTTTCAAAGTGCAGGCCTCCCCTTCAACTATTTGTCGATATTTCACTGCCTTCCTTCAGCTAAAATTTGGTGATTGTGTAGAATGTGCCGTGTTATCTGCTGGTCTCCAGAAACTATGATGAATAAAATATGGGTAGAATTCCTAACATTTTACATATCAGATTCTGATGAAAATCCTGATGCATTTACCAAAAAATTGCAGTTATTAAAAAGTTATTCCACATAAAGAAAATTGCTCTGAAAATAGAAGCGCAGTTCTATGAAAGCCAATAATGAAGGACTTGAACCCTACCCTCCCCCCAAAAAAATTCCCCAATATTTTCTAATCTCAGAATAGCACAGAGGAAGCTGTGAGCTGCTTGGTGCTATGTTGAGAATCTTAAGTCAGATTCTTCTTCTCTGCACAATTTGGGGTTCTTCATGAAGTTCCACAAGGCCAAAGAGTCCTCACAGGTTCCTGGAGTTGGATTTCACTTTCTCCTACCTGGACCGGCACCTTCACTGGCCCTTTACTTTCCTCTAGTCCATCTCCATAGCACTTCCAAAGTGGCATTTCTAAAACCTGGCTTCTAGAATGTCTCACTCCTCCTCAAAACCTGAAATTTCTTCTTTATGTGGTTGAACTTCTCTGCTCCTTATTTATATAAAATCAAGTTCAAAGTCTGGGGAAGCAGGCAACCCTATAATCATACCAGACTCCAACCAGCCTTACCAGGTTTGTCTTTCACTACTCTTGTTCACACCCCACACATCCCGAGTTAAAGCTCCAGCTAGTACGTGGTAGCAGAATTGTTCACTACCTGGGGACAGGCTTGCCCAATTTTCCTTTTCTGGGAAGCATTCCATCCCTTCTTTTCCTGGAAAAGCACAATCTCCAGGTCCAATGTGACTTCCTTAAGGAAGGTTTCTCCTTTCCCCTAAGGTAGCATTAGTCACTTCCTTCTTCGTGTTCCCTCAGCACTTTGTACCGTCAGCAGGTACAGCTCTCATGGCATTATACTGCAGCTCTTTCCTTTTATGTTCTTCCATAAATTAGTTTATGACATTTCCTAAGGTGAGGACTAGGTCTAGTGTGCTTCTGTAATCTTATTTTGACTCCTCCCAGGAGCCCGCCTAATGTTGTGCTTTGCATACATAATGCATAACAGTGGGATGGAAGACAAGACCTAAGAGTCTCTAGTGTCACACCTTTTTTATTCCTGAGTGTATAATCCTTTGTATGTTCTTTTTTTTTTTTTTTGTGGTGCCGGGGATCGAACTCAGGGCCTTGTGTTTGCAAGGCAAACACTCTAACCACTGAGCTAAATCCCCAGCCCCACCCTTTGTATGTTCTTGAAGTCTGTTTGTATGAATGATATCAAGAGATGTGGTGGTATAACAAAGTGAAACTCTGAGCATAAAATTAGAGGACTCTTTGATTTTTAGGATTAAGAATTGCCCCTGCTCGTGGCAATGGTGTGCGTACCATCAAATACTGCATTTTTCTCAGCTCCCTTATTTATATCCTCTGAAAAACTGTTGTTTTTATACCTTGTTTTGTTACAATGATACACTCTCTTTTCAGTTCACCACATATTGTTATAAATGTACAAGTCTATGATATCTACAGTAAGTCACAACTTTGGATATCAAGGTCGGATGCAGTGTTCGGCCTACAAAAACAAATGCACACGCTTCAGAAAGATAATACCATATTCTTCTCTTAAGAAGAAACAAAATCTTACATATTGGTCGGTAAATGGACACTGCTATTAGTATGATGCTTAACAATAAATGCCTACTGGATACCTCAGACATGAAGGCAATTGAGTATGCTCCATGAAAGAGAAGAACTGGTTTCTTTTTCAGCTGTGGTCCTAACATATATTATGTATTCTTCCCTTTCAGTTTATCTCCAGTTATTTCAAATTATTGGATCCATTCAGTCATTGTATTTTAGTTAGGACTTTCTATGCCTGGTACCATTCGGCCTAATCTTAGGCCAAACAGTTGCCTTTGGTATAGGTTTCATGCACAAGAAGACCACTGGAGATAAATAAGAAAATGATGGAGATAAGAGACAGAAATTTATCTACTTACTCTAGTACTTGTGATAGGATAGAATTTTAAACTAATAATCACACTTTTTTTCTGATAACTTCTCTGCATGTCCACTTACCAGCTTTCATCAAAGCGATGGTTATTCAAGTATCACTGAAGTTTCAAAGTAGAGTTAGAAAATAATTTTCTAATGTTTTTCTAAAGTCTGCTTGTAGATCCCAAGGGTAAGAAGCTATCTGGGAAAAGGAAAGATATTTGAGAGAGAACCCTGATGTAGAAGAATTGAGAATATAGGTATCAGTGGGCACTGGGAAGGACCGCCATATTGCTTGACCCGAGAGCAGAGAGCTGGGAAAGTAGCAAGACTTCTGTATGCATATATTGCACATTAGTATAGGCAAATAGAGCCCTAAACAACCTCAGAAAGATTATTGACACAGAGAAAACTGAAGGTCAAGGATGGCCGTGGGTGTAAAAGAAAGAAATCTCCCAGAAATGATGCTCATGGGTTGATGACTAAGGTCTGAACAGGATTATGGAATCCTTAGTTTATTTCTGACTGGACAGGTCACTAAATAGATCTGAGCCCTCCCCCCAAAGCTTAGACTAACGTCTGATTTGACTGAGATTTTTTTTTTTTACATTTATCACCAAAAAAGGGAACTTAAAGTCAAAATTAAGTCAAAATTTAAATAAATTTCTTGCACATTTAACTTTCTGGACTGAGATGCATACATGCTACAAAAGCAAAACACAGAGGTGGTGTACTGCTTGTGGAAAGAGATGTGAACTCATCATGGTGGAACAATGATGAATTTGAATTATCTATCGGAAAGTCAAGTCTGATATGCAGAGTGCCTAAAGCACAATATTGGGACATGATCACTACCTTTGAGCTTATACATCCTCATAAATAAGCCTTAAAAGATCAGTGATAATTTAAAGATGATATGCTAAGTGTGACAACTGCAGAAATAATTCAGAAGAAGGTATGACCAGTGAGGTTTGAGTGCTGAGGAAAGACAGTGTAGACATGAGACTTGAACTTGGCCTAGAGAGAAATGTAACTATTTATATGAAAGAAACAATAATGAGGTAAAATTATATGTGATGTGTCTAAAAGACAACATGGATTAGTTTTATCGGGGCATACAGTTCATTTCTATTTTAATATAGGAGTATATTGGAGCCGTCTGCCTGGTGCAAAGAGGAGGTCTGAGACTATACTACGAGATTAGAAATTGAACTTCACTCTTGAGTCAGCTGGGAGCCATTACAAGTGCAAATGAAAGGACTTCTCTCTAATGGTATACATCAAAAAATTCCCCAACGGTGTACAATTTTGTTTCTAGCAATCAGGCACACTGTTACATAAGATTGTCCTAAGGCAGTTATTTCAAGGAGAAAGATTACACTCCAGTAAAGACAGAAAAACTAAAGACACAAACTGGAAACCGAAGAAATAGTGAAAAATAAAATCAGAGATTCTCTGGTGGCACATATATAAAGCCACATCTTTAGAGATGATGTATGCAGAATTTCTTTGCAAATGTTTTATACTCCAACTATCTGAAGGACAGCATTACATCACGAATGAATAAGTAATACACGTTTACTATAAGAGTTTGATTTGCCTGTTGACACTGAGGGTCGGTTTCCAGGAACTGACTGGCTTTGATGCCCCTGTGCTCTGAGGGAGGATGAGGGGAAACTACTAGTCTTTCATAAACATAACTAAGATCTGTCCCTGTCTGCGCAAGGCACACACATGATTTTCTATCGGTCAGATTAAGTGAAATTCACCTTTTTATCATGAGTGTGTTGGTTCTCCATAATCTGGTCCGGTCCCTGCCCCTGTCCCTGATTTGGTCTCCCAGTAGTTTTGGTGTACATCGCAACAAAGTAACCACACTGGACTTCTTCTGTTTCTTTAATGCAAGTATATTTCCACCCATGATTATTGTTTTCATATTTTCTATTTCCTAACACTGCTCCTCATATCTTGAACTGCTTTCAACTTGTGCAGGAGTATACTCAATTGTTCCTCCCACGGGAGACTTCTTCCACCTTCACATCGAATCAGTTCCTACCCCAATACTCTTCTTCTTCTTCTTCTTCTTCTTCTTCTTCTTCTTTTTTTGTCTTTTTTTGTCTCTTTTTTTTCTTGTCTTGCTTCGGTTTCCTTTTTGCATGTATCAGTAACTGACATTTTATTTGTTACTTATTTGTGTACTTATTATTCATCTTTCTTGCTAAAATATAAACCCTCTGAGAGTAGAGTCTTCATCTAACACCTCTGTAATCTGTTGTCTAGGAGAAGCTATGACACTTAGTATGTGCTAGATAAATATTTATTATATAAATAAATAAATGAATTGAGATCATTATTGTTGTCATCATTATTATTCACAAATATTATTTATTGTGACTGCCATGTGCCACAACTATGTTATTACAGTTCAGAGTTGTTTATTTCATTTACGTCTCCCAACTAATTCCCTATTTCCCAAATTCCAGAAGGATGAAGTAAATTGAATGACATAACTCCCATAGTGAACAGAAGTGTCAAGATTTAAACCTGGAGCTGCTAAGTAGCAGAGGATACTCTTAGAACCACTTTGCTATAACATACAGTGTATTTGAAAGCATTGGTACAGTATCTCTTTAACACCAATCTCAAAGTTAAAAACAAACTTTGAAAAATGTTGCTAGCAGGGTAGACCTGAGTAGAGGTCTAGACATTTTTTCAGACATACCTTTTTCTTACTATGGGTCCCGGGCCTTAGTACTTTTTACATCCAGTACCCAGTAATGATGGATCATTTTGGAAGACTCTCCCTGGATTTGTTGGAAAAAAGAAAGCGGGAAGTGCTGGGAGTTTACATACCCCTGGGAAAGTCATTTCCAAATGATTGATGGATACACGATTACAAAATCTCAAGCTTCCTGGCCTTAGTTCGGGACCTCCTTAGGGCAATCTGACTTTCTAGAGTTTTCTTCCAACCTAAGACTAAAGCTGCTCATGCCAGGATTTTTTCTGACACGTCACCATCTGGTAGGTGTCTTCTCCTTTCTCGTTGTGTTCATACCCGCCTCCCCCACAGCACCACTTCCCTGTGATTTTCTGTTGTAGCACTTTATAAATGAATCACTGTGCACGATGAACTTTTGTTTCTGGTCTGATAGTAAGATCTTCAACCCCAAACAGTGAACCAGCCAATTCCATTTGGTGCCAATGAGAGTGTGATGGCTGCTCCTAAACTTCCTTCTCACGGACATCTACACCCTTCTCTTTATTCACATTCTTTCCAGACTCATCCATGTGAGATTCTTGCTCACTGGAACCAAGTGCTCTGGGAGACTTGTGTAGGAAGATCCCCTTGGACATGTGCGGATTCTGGGTCCGTGCTTCCCGGAGCGCATACATTGGATTTGTTCTAACCATTTTCTCCCCAATTCCTGGCTCAAGGACAAAGAGGAAGGAGGTGCTGAGTCAGAGGCTTAATTCACTTGTCTGTTTCTTGGCCCCGAGAGCTTGCTTTAATTGAAGAAGCTTTCAGTTGGATTAACTTTGCTGCAAATTTAAAAATAAAGGCATGTCAGATTTCTCTTTTTAAAGCAGACTTGGTCCACGATGGAACCATACGCATTTTCAAAGTCTTAACAGAGCACAGGCATTTTCTAACTCTGACGGGACTGTTTCTCTAACTGGGTGCATTAACACCACTTTCACTGTAATCTTCTAGAAATCTTTTAGAAACATCGGTATGTATGTACAGTGTATAAGATAACTGCATCAAGTCCTCAGGACAAGCTCTCTTCCCTGAGATCTAGGTAGACGGACATCCCAAACACCCAGGAGATTCAGGGAAGGACAGACTTGCTTTATAAGACCTGGGCAGTAAATTCAGTTTTCAGACTTTCTGTAAACTGGGGAGTAAATCTCACTCTCAGGATCTTGCTACTATGCTATTTGTTAGGTCAAACTTTGGCCGAGACGATCAAGGGAACATGTAGGAATATTTTGTCATGGAGTGATGGAAACAATATTGCCCAGAGTATGAAGAAGATACCTAGGAAATCATCTTAGATTATTCACTATCGGCCATCCTGACCTTAAAAGATTACCTCGTATTTTCTGGGTAAATAGTGTCTCCCCATGCGGAGTATAGTGGGAGTTCACTGTTGTTAATACCGTATTATTTTATCCCTCTCTCATAGTATCCAGTAATTGAACATTTAATAGTTTCTGTATCAGCTAGCCTCAGCCCAGAACTGTGGGCAGCATTCCATGTGGCATTCACACCAAGGCGTTTCAAACTTCCTGCTAGGCTCGCGTGTCTTGTTGTGAAAGCTGTAAGTTACTCCAGAGATAATATAGCAATTGTCTGAAGGTAGAAGTGGCTGGGCCCATTAGCAATTTTTGGAAGTTGAGATGAGTTATACAGCACCGAGAAAACAACCTTTTCTGAAATTATGTCAGCTTTCTAGAGGCAAAATTTCTCAAGGTAAAAACAGTGGCCTTTTTTGGTCTCTAGTCAGACTAAAACTCCAGGTTCCCATTCATGTCTCTAGCCCTAAGAGGGCACCTATTATCAGATCCCTACATAACTAACCCTAACCACACCATTAGGGTTTGCTTGTCATGTTCATTACTGAAGATAGTCCAAATGTTGATCTTCTCTTACATTGCTCTGGATCTCTCTAATCAAATGCATCTTTTCTTTCTCCAAATTCTGCCAAGTAGCTTGTAGTGCAATGTTCGGAAAGACTTTAATATTTATCTGTATTTTCCAGTATTCTCTCCCAAACACTAGATCTTGTGCACCAAAAGGACAAAGCCAGGTCTTACAGCTATCTCGCTCTGAAAATAACACACAGAGACTGCACATGTTAAAAATTATGGACTTCTAAACTCAGTAGTACTGGCACAGGTTCTGTTAAGTCATTTTAGAAGAGGCAGAAAAATGCGGAGGGAAAGCAAACGCTTTGCAGTTAAAAAAAGAAAAGAAAAGAAAAGAAAAAGCAGTGTTTCAGTCCTGCTTTCTCTGCTTAACCTCTGAGAGGCCTTGGGGCAAGTTGTTGGAAATATTCAGGTCTTTGCTATTTTTTGGCTGTGTGATGGTTACTTTCTGTGTCAAACTGAATGGGTCAAGAGACGTCCAGATAGCAGGTTAAAACATCATTTCTGCTGTGTCCATGGAGTTATTTCTGGAAAAGATCAGAATTTGAATCAGTGGACTGATTCCAGAAGATGGGCCTTACCAATGCTGGTGGGCAGCAGGCACTGAAGGCATAGAATGAAACGCGGAAGAGGCAAATTTGCCCCTTATCAGAGCTGGGACACTGTTTTAGTAAATTTGCTTGTCACTGGGAGCAAACTGGAAATGTGCAGTTTAAATGAGGGGAAGTTAAATTTGGCTCATGGTTAGAGTCCATGGTTGGCTGGGTCCAAGGCAGAAACAACTTGGTAGAGGGACATAGTAGAAGAAAGCGGCTCGTGCTGCAGTGGCCAGGAAGTGCAGAGAGAAGTGAGGGTCCCGGGAGGGAAATGCACCCTCCTACGTCCCAGCCCCGGGGACACGCATCCGACCAGGCTGCACCTTCTAACTGAGCGCCTTAGTGGGTGAGCCCACTGCTGCTGAGCACCATGCTCTCACGGTCCAGTCATCGTCCAGTCATCTTCCCGGAAGCTCGCTTCTCAGCACAGGAGGGTTTGGGGGGACATAGTGGATCTAAACCATAACGGACATTTATCTGCTCCAGCTTTATTATTTTTTTTAATTTTTTTAAAAGTCACAGATCTGATTTATTTAAAATGATAGAAGAGATTAAAAACGCTTAATAAAGTGCTCCATGAGCACACAGAAGATATAACTAAACAGATAAAAGAATAAGCAAAATGATGACTGAGTTTACAGAAGACACTAATAGCAAGGTAGCTGAACTAAACAACATGATACAGCACATGAATGACCAATTTAGCAAAGACTCAGAGTCCGTGAAAAGACACAAAACAGAACCTCAGGAGGTTAAAATTCTATTGAAAGCACGGGCAATAGAAGTGACCAACGTGAGGACAGTGTTAGAACTGTCCAGTTCTAAGTTGATGCCGGTGGCCATATATTCGAATATACCTTACAAGCAACAACAGAACGTGAAAATTTGATCCAACAGCTGCTGGATAATGAAAATAAAGCTAACATAAGATTACATGGAATTAGTGAAAAATCAGAAGACAGTACAATGGCATAAAAAACCAGTTTACAGAAACAAATAGCAGAAAGCTTTCCAAATATGGGAAAACAATTTAACATACAGATAAGTGAGGCATAAAAACCCCAAATAGCCATGATCAGAAAGGAGCTTCCACGAAACATCACAGTATGGTCCCAGAAGTCCAACATAATGATAGAATCTTTTTTTTTTAATTTTTATTTTTTACCAAGAACATGCATTGGTACATTGTATACTGCTCCAGCTTTAGACATTAGCATCTCTAGATCTTGAGAGGAACTTACACATCCTCCATCTCTCTCTCTCACACACACACACACACACACACACACACACACACACACACACCCCGTTGTAAGCTTTCTTGTTCCTCTAGCTGGGAAACAGCAAACAATGAGACTTCTTGTCTTCCATAATGATGTGAGCTGATCTTCATTACACAGGTCCTGTCAGCTCTGTGCTCTGAGAACTCTAATTTATAACAGCAATTCTATCATTTAAATTTTAGGACTACACAAGAGTAGAGAAACTGCATGTAAAAAAACAAAACTCAGTATCGTAAATATTACCATTATGTTTATGAGTATTATTCCAACTCTAGATGACTTATCTAGCTGTACTGTACGGAGAAACCTTAAAAGGATTGGAGGGAATACTGTAAATTTCTGAGGCAGGCAATAGAGAGTAGTGATAGAGAAAGATTTGTAGATCTGTAGATGTGGCGGACCAAGGGGACTTTTACTTTGCTATTATGTTTAATTTATATGAAAAACACTTTTGAATTTGTGATAAATACCAAAAAAATTAACAAACAGTCATAATCCTTGATAAGTAGGTTCATGCATATGTAACATGATATTTTAGAAACTTTTCTACATCTTTAAAAGTACAAATTGCTAGGCGTACCTGTAACTACAGCACTTCCTGTAAATTACACATGCTTGTAATCCCAACACTCTGGGAGGCTGAGGCAGGAGGATGGCCGATTCAAGACTAGCATGGGTAGCTTAGTGACTTGGCGAGAGCCTGTATCAAAATAAAAAGAAAAAAAAATTAAAAGATGGGGGATAGGAGGGCTGTGGGATATAGCACAGTGTGAAGGCCCTCAGCTCAATTTCTTTTACCAGTACTGCCAAAAAAAAAAAAAAAAAAGGTACTACAACTTGTGTAAACCATAAGGCATTGACAATAAATTCTTCTTCAGTAGAAAACCTGTCACCGTCAAGACAATGGACCGTCAGGAGAGGCAAAATCAGGTGTTGGCAGAGCTTCAGGGTCCAGGGGGAAATGGAAATGGAAACAGAAAAATCAGCAAGATCTCTCACCCTAAGCTGTTATTTCCCAGCTTACTATTCAGAGTTGCCCATTGTCACAGCTCTGTCATCTCAGTAGTAGACAGATGCTGGACCATAGCTGATGCCACAGATAGTTCGATTGAAAAGAAAGCCTTCAAGGAAAATCAGATGTATGCATGTGAAAACAAATTTTAAATATACCCTACTGGTATCTTTTCACCCGATTACTTCCTTCTACTGAAAGCCATTCAGATAAAGAAAAACATATTACCTGTTTTACCTGTTTGCGCAGTATTTATCATAATTTACAAAATAATCCACCAAAGCTTCATTTAATACTTACTATATTTTAAGCAATTTATTGAGAGTTTCTATAGAAAATTAAATGTGAAAAGGACACTGTGCTAAAGGAAGTTTTAGGAGATGTATATCATAAAACAAAAGGCACAAAGCAGATTGTGATGAACCAATGAAGGCAGGAGTCCTATATCAGTTCGGTAACAACTCATGGAGAATGGCACCAGCTACTAGAATGTAAACACGGATCAGTCGCAAAAGTCACCTTGTGAGGTGCCCAGGTTTTGTAAAAGGTATTTTTGATGCACCAGCAGTGTCAATGTAAGTAGCTGAGAGAGATGTAGAATTTCGGTTTCCATTTTTCTCTCCCATTTTCCCCATTTTTCCTTCCCTGGATTATAAGAGAACTGTTGTTCACATTTTGCCTCAAACAACCACCAAAATGCTTCTTTGTATTCAGTATAGATCAAACTGTGTGGCAGAGGTCACCTACTCTCTGGCATGGAAACAGAAATAAAACTAAGTGTGACTGAATAATTCCAGAGTGAATAATTGAAGAAGCTTTGTCGTGGAAGTCAGAATTGAAGACAGGTAGGAGGATGCAGATTGGGATGAGTGAGGTCGGGTCAAGGCATTCTGTGGAAGAGACAAACAGAATGAATGCACAGATGCATAAAAATTCAAGGATTGTTTGTTCACTCCACAATCATTGAATGACTTTTGGAATTTTTCATTGAATAACACAAAGAATTCCTCCCTGTGAAGATTATATTCTAGCAGAGAATGCTGAACGGTCAAAATTTGTTGGAGCGCCTGATGATATCAGAGTTTATGAGTACATCAGTGCCAGAGTTAAATGAGCTTTATCTCACTGGCCGTGACACTCCATCAGAGAACAATCTCTTGCCACGCAGACTGGGGGCCTGGGTTTACTGGATGCAACCTATGCGGGACAGATTTGGGAAGATTTACTCTGTCTTAGCCCAGCACAGGACCGCAGACTTCTGTTACCTAGCTGTATGTGTGTTTACCCCAAAGTGACCCACTGAAAAGAATTTGCTGATTGGGGACAGTGGTGGCACAAAAAAGAGATTGGGACTAATAGAGAAAGTCCAGTGTGTCCTTTGATTCTGCCACTAACTAGCTTTAGAGATGAATGTCTCTTCCCATAGATTCTGCTCACTCAGTCTTTGTATCTGATAATGTTAACTCTCTGTGTTTCACAGTGCTGTAGAAGTAAAAAAGGTAATTTACATAAAAAACTTTTAACAACTCCAAGTATACGCAGAGAATACAAAGAGTATTCATTTGTGTGATCCATATAAACCATCAGGCCTCGTACCAAATTTTCTCTTCCTTTTTAAAATTTTTTTTTTTTTTTTTTTTTTTTTTTGGTGATACTGGAGATTCTATTTGGGACCTTGCACATGCTAGGCAAATGCTCTACCATGGGTCTATTTTCCCAGCTTTATTTTTTATTTCATTTTTTGAGAAAAGGTCTCACCGAGTTGCCCGAGTTGGCCTTGAACTTTTGATTCTCCTGCATCAGCCCCCTGAGTAACTGGGGAAGATTTTCTTTAATTTTGTTCTTATTGGTAATAGTTTCTTTTTATATAAATAATTTAGAAAATGTCTAGTTCTTTTTCTCTGTGTTGATATTGTCCTTTTTTCTTGAGAGATTAATATAATGGGAGATTGTCATGAAAAATACCTATAATTATGACATTAATCTTCTCTTTGATCCTAGCAATTCCTACTAGTGCTTCCCACGGATTTTACCTAAATATTAGTAATTCTTAGGACATTTTCATTTTAGCCACGTAGTGTCACAATGTGATCAAGCACCTATTTTCTTCCACAAATGGTGGAACTATATTTTTCTATCAGACTGCAAGTAGTAGAGAAGGAGACCTCTTGTACACTGTCCTTTTTCCTCTTAGAGATGGGAAACCAAGACCACTTATCCCGTGGGAGGACGTGATAAGTCTACAGCAGAAGGAAGATGAGAACCCACGCTCTGTTCTGGCTGGCTGATGCCCACCCTCCCATTCCTTTTAACTCAGCTCCTCCCATTTCTTTACTGTTGTTTGCTCAGTAGCCTAGCTGTAGATCCCCGATGCTTCTCAAAACGAGGAAGAACTGAAAACTAAACGCCTAATGGGCCCCTTTCAAAGTCTAGGGTAACATTTGTGTAAGAGACGCACTGAGGAAAGGCCAGTTTCAACAACACGATGCACTGAAGGGTCTTTCTCAGAGAAACACAGACTTTAGCCTTTAGCTGTAGCCTGATAGGTACCCAGGACTCATCTACGACAGAGATGCAGAAGTCTTCTCTCTAAAAAATAAAAAAAAGCCAAATAGAGACTATGTATTAGGTCTATTTTAAATGCTTTGCATGTATTAACTAATCTAGATCCACAAAAAAATTCCGAGGTATCACAGTTAGCTCCACTGTCCATCTGAGAGAAGCTAGCCAAGGAAACTATGGGTCATTTTTCCAAGATTACCAGCTCGGAAAGTGGAACGGAAATTTAGGGGGTCAGACTGCAGAACCTACGATCGCACTCACCTCTCATTCGACATGTATTTTATGTGCACACTTTTCCAAGCAAACACTGCTGCCTTGTAGTGTGGGAAATGTAAAACACGATCATTAAGCTCACTTTGCTCTGGCTTTAGCACACTGTCCAACTGGGAAGGACACTTGCTCTAGTCCTTTGAAAGGGTTCCAGGATTAAAGAAAGAACGGTGTCTTTCCTGAGCCAAGTGTTACCAAAGTCGTCTAGAAGGAATTTTTAACAGTCAATGGCACTGACTTTTTGTTTGTCCTCAGAGGTCAGAGATGTTGCCCCTCATGAATCCAGACACCACAATGAACATTGTTTTCTGCTCAAAACTAAAAGCAGAAAACTAACCTATCGAACCAAAGTACCAACGGAAATAACTTTCAGGTGCAGCAGGAGGTGATTTTCACAGCTCTACGAGTGCGAAATCCGTGACGGGCTCCAGTACCCGAACTGTGTGGGCTCCAGTGTTATTCAGGCCATGGGGGTTTGTGGTTAAAGATCAGCATGGGCGTGGAAAACACAAGCGGTGAGCAACCACCCGTAAGCAGCACTCAGAGTATTCATTGCCAAGTTCGGTTGAGAAAGAAAGAATCAGGACAATAAAAGTGTTGCTCTGAGTGGAAAAGGTACTGGTTCTAAGAGGCTGGGTCGTGCTGTATTAAAAAGGGAAAGGAAGCCTGGAGTCAGCTGGTTCTTACTTATCAAGCAGCCTTCCTGTGAGGCTGAAC
>PVJO010011781.1:0-58297 GCA_004026905.1 Hystrix cristata
AAAACAAATGACCACATTTTAAAAAGCCAACCACTAGCACAAACATCACAAAATCCAGACAAATAACCTAATATTTTGTATTAATTAACTTCTGTTACACTTCCATAATACTTGTTTCCCCGCGCTTTTTGGCTCTATATTCCTTAGCTGTCTTTTAAGGTAAGGGTTGCTTTCAATATCTGTAGAGTGAGTAAAGAGATATCCAGTCTTTCCTCCAGTATGGCTGATCAAAACTTGTTTCAGATTACTGATAGAGAAACTTTCTTTCATGTTTGCAGTTGATTACAGGTGATATGTGAGTTTTTAGAGTTGTAAAATATGGGGCAGCCTCTATCAAGTTTCCTTTGTAGTATTTCTGGATATTTTAAATTTTCTGGTGCAGTGAATAATCTAAATACTCTTTCAGTTGATACTTATTAACCAGTTTCTCGCTGATATCCTTGGAGTACTGAAATATGAATTCTACCCTGGACATCATATGCCCTCAAGCGATGCCACACAATAGCAAGAATGAATCAGCACAGTAGGACAGAAGCAGTCTTGAAGCTATTTTACACCCAAATGGCTGGCGGTAATTTAACTAGTTGCTGAAGGGACTGTAAACCACATAATTACATCCACCTAAAAGTAAACTAAATGTGTCCCAACTCAATTTCCCTTCATTTAAAACAACAAAATTATACTCAGTCCACCTCACCCTCAATCCAGTTCAAGGGGGAAAATGCTATGGAAAGCAAGTTGGAATCAAAAGAGACAGTAAACTAGGCATGGTGCCACACACCTGTAATCTCAGTACTCAGAAGGTTGGGAGAGGAGAGTCTCAAGTTCGTGTCCAGCCTGGGCAACTTAGAGACTTAGTGAGACGCTGTCTCAAAAGAAAAAAATTGAAAAGGGCTGGGAGTGTAACTCAGTATGAATTCCCTGGGTTCAATGCCTAGTACTGCCAGAGAGAGAGAGAGACAGAGACAGAGACAGAGAGAAGTAGTCTGAACTGATCGTAGCTCCATATTTCTGAGCAGAACATGAGAGATTACAGCTCATACCAGGTGGGTCTGCCCAGCCCTGGAGGAAGCAGCCTCGAGGACCCAGTTTCCCAGCCCTCTCTCTCTCCTGGGCTCTCCACTGTGTCTGCAACATGGAGATGAGTAAGTCACGTTCTATTCACAAAGAAGGGAGGAAGACAAGCACACAAACATAAATCACAAGACAGTTTGATGACAGCTCGCCAGACAGGCTGTGAAAGCTAAGAGAGACCCTGTAGGCTTCACAGAGGAGTCAGTGAGACTCTGTAGTATGGAGAGCTAATCCATCTCAATTCTTAAATCAGAGGCACCACTTTTTCCTCAAAGTGGGGCTTAAAGGGTTTGTGTTATTGAGAGCACACATACAAAGCCTAGGCCTGTTCCTTGTAAGTAGGCCATTCGTGCCCATATGCATAGCCTGACTCAAGGATGCTGTTATTTTCATTTGTTTCCTACTAAGCACCCAACCTACTACTGACCCTAGGCAGGAATAGCAGTGACCTCAGCCTTTATCCAAAGCTCCTACGCATCTGATCATTCGGACTCTATGTTCTCCAGAGACCTGATTCACTCACCCCTTCGCATCTTCTTCCCCCAACATAGGTATTATATTAATCAACTTAAAGCAGATGTTCTTAGGAAAGAAGTAGGTCAGGTCTACAGACCCAAATCCCATCCATTCTTTTCACAAAATCTTGACTTTAAAAAAAAGTGGAATTGATATTGCAATAATTAAGAGCCAAATATGTCTACCACCGGTGGCAGATAACATTTCACTTTCATTAAGCAATATAAAATAGACGCGAGAATTCCCGGCTGCCACCCTGACACACCAGTCTTTGCAGAATGAATCTTAAATTGCACTATGTCAGTCAGAGCTCAGGAGTTATCAGCATCATTTAATTAACTTTTTTTTTTTTGCAAAAACTAACACATTAGAATAAAATATAAAATGTAATCCCTGTGCAAACCCACCACTAATGATTGCCCCCGGCAGAGGCCCAGGCTGAGCATAAGCAGGAATCAGGGCATCCAGCCCCCTCTGTCCCTTCCCTCAAGCCTCTGCCTGAAGCTGGAAGGAAAAGAGAGGTCAGCGCCTCCTTCTACCTTGACCTAGAAGCCTCGGGAATGGGGAACAGTTTTCCTTACTTGAGGCACTGACTGCTCTTCTCCCTGGTGTAAATTTCAGCCACTTTCCTGCTGAAATTGAAATGTATTTCTGTTCTTTTAAAACAAAGCAACAAAACTTTTCCTAGTTCTCCAAAAGAGAATAATAACTGGAGTCATTGGTTTCCTGGAGAGGACGTTATGGCCTGTAAATTAATGCCATGAATGATAACGGAAGTCATCCCCGTGTTGGGTATTACTGTGACAAAGGATGCATATTCAGGGTCTCACGCGCACACACACACACACACACACACACACACACACACACACACACACGGAGGAGATGGGAGAAGGAATAGGAAATGGCTTACAGCGTCCAAGTTCAACAGAGCGTTTGTGAAACTGCAGTCAAGTGTAAGCAGAGGCTCTCTCGGGGGTCACTGACTCTGTAGTGCACCAAGGCAAATAGATGGCACAGGTGTGAGCATGCTGCCCCCACCCCAGAACAGACATTCAGAGTGACTCCTAACGCTCTGCAGCTGAACTTGAATTTGGCTTCAGAGTCCTCCCACCACATGCTCAGGAGTCATTGCTAGTCGGCTGGTGTCACTAAGATGTCACCTGCCTGCGGTCCCTTCATTAGCCAGAAGTCCTGTTTCACCTGTTGCTAACTGTCCCATGACAGCCACGTTGCCTGTCTGAGAATCCAAACATTCTTGTCCAGATTTTCCAATTGTCGGGAAGAGTCCAAAATCAAGGGTTCTTCCCAAGTAATTGAGTCAAGAGCTGTCAGTTAGAAGGGAAAAAAAAGAAAGAAAGACCCCCCTTTTGGGGCCCCTTTGTACAAGAAACAAAATATATATATACATATTGTGTTTGCTTTATCATCAATTCTTCAGCTAACTGTTTGTTCTTTTTTCCTTCTGTTTTCTTTCTGTAAAGAAATAAAGAGTTTAAACATAGGTAAGATGAAGAACTCTTTCCTGTATAATTTGATATGGTTCGTTTGCTTCCTTGTGTTTGCTTTTTTGTTTTGTGCTTCTTGTGTAATGTTGTATATTTTTATGTACCAAAGATAGTAACTTTTTTATGTGCTAATTGTGTGTTGTGGATATGATAAGCTTTAGCAATTATGAAATGCAGTCAAAAAGCAACCAAATAAGCTGACAGTAATTAGAATTTCCGGGAGATGCAAGTGCAAGATAATGAACCCTCCATGAACTTTCATCCCGACTGCTCAATGCGGCCCATAATTGGGCAAAACAGTTGAGGCAAACTTCTGGCTTTTGTAAATGCTGGACTGGGTTCACAAAGCTTTAATGAACTGGAAACGGGTCAAAAACTCATTTTCAACTCATTAATGATTTTTCCCCTGGATATATGGTCATGTTAAAAAATACACACACATGCACACACGCACACACAACCACATAGTTAATTGCCAATCTACTGGTCAAAATGAATCCAACAGTCAGATGCATGAGAATTTTCATGGAGTTGAGTAGCCTGAAGGATGTAGACCAAGTACAGTTTGCCTAAGTAACCTTTGTTATTTCACTGATCAAAGGTTGTCATGTAAAACCATGCTGATTCGATTCATATATAAACTGTACAGCACGCAGATATGTGCATGTACCTATATCCTGCACTGAAATGGATGTAGATGAGCATTCTGGCCAAAAAGGGACCTTATTTTTATTTGAAAGAGGAAAAGAAACAGAACAATTTATCTCACTGCTTGAAAGAAATCTCTCACTCCATCCTGTGAAACACGGAATGGGCTTCCTTATGATATTAGGTCAGAATTAGACGAAGAGTAGATTCAAATTGTATGACATCCTCAGCCAGTGGAAATTCACAGGAAGCGTCCTCTGCCTTCTTACTCTCAGGCACCCCCAAATTGGTTGCTTATACGAACCCCATTTGAGCCAAATAAAAAAGAGCAGAAATGTCTTGGAAGGACACTCAGACCCCACGTTTAATCTGTGGCCACAGCTGTGGAGCAGGACTGCCCATCTGACCTGAGCCGCCCTGCTCTTCTTGGTTGGAATGAGTATTGTGCTCTGGGGGAGAATGATCTCCCAAAGCAAGAACTAACCCTAGACCCTCCACTGCCTGCTTGTATGGCAGACACTTGGAAAAGCCTGCTCAAATCAGGCTCCCGAGAAAGTCCAGAATTAATTATTCTGCTCATAACAGGCACAGATGTGTAGCGTCTTGATCTTTCTGTGGATCGCGCCAGCTACTCCAGCTACTGCTCATTCAGTAAGAGAGTACAGCATCTAATTTAAAAATGGCATGAATTTTTCCCTTTCTGCCTTAATAATGTTTTGCATATATGGATATTCTCTAATGACGCAGCCAAAAAGAAGAAAAAGAGGAAGAGGAAGAAAAAAAGAGGAAAGGAAAGGGAAGGGACAGAACTCAGCTGGCCTACCCTTACAAGCTAGTTATCTAGGCTGGGATTTTAGAAAGACCTTGACTTCTAGTTCAATTGTGTCTTAATAGCAACCTGAGGAGAAGCTGGAATTAAAGATGGTCTCGACTCACAAATTACTCCTAAAAATAGCTCCCTAGCTCTTTTTTTCCCCTTAAATCGGGGAAGAACCTAAATGGTAGTGTTTTAATTAGTAATTTACCAGCTAATGTCTACAGGACAAATGCACCAAACACTATCAACACCCTCACTTTCCCTCACCTCCCATTGCCCCGCACTATAATTTTAAAATATCAGGAAGAAAAAGCCTATGCCTGTTTTAGGGGTGTGGCTCCAAAAGCTGGCCCACCCCCTTGGGGCAGAGAGAGAGCCTCTGCTTGCATCCTAGAGGTGCGACTTGAATAACCAGTATTGAATGTCTGTGAGCACTCATTCCATTCCCATTGGCCACACTGCAAAGGGAAGAACTGTTGGGTTTTGAGCTAGAAGAAACATTAGCAATGATCCAGTTTGAGTTCTTCACTTCCCAAGTAGGGATGCTGACACCCGTTGCAGCCAAAGACTTGCCTGAGTTTACCTCCTGGGTCTGCGTGTCCTGTGTCTTATCCTGAGCCACTTCTACAGTTCTCATTCTGTCCTGGCCAGCCTTGCAAAGGACTGTTAGATGCACGGTAGAGGAAGCACCCCAGTTTCTGAGGCTACATGTTCCTGAGGTTTTACTGGGGGCGCAGGATAACTGGGGAGCTTCCTGTCGTGAAAGAGAACTCCAGATCACCTCAGTCGTAATAATCTAGTGCCTTGGAGGCGTTAGGATGCACAGATTAAATAGAGAACAGTGTCACCTGGTAGCATTCCTCAAATTTGAGACTATGTTAAGCCCATGAGGGGAATAAAAGAGGCCGACACAGAGGGAGTTGGTATTGAATGACTAACTGTCCTGCTCAGAAAAATGAGCCTAGAGCGAGATCTTTCATGCTGGCTCACTGAAGCAATAGTCTGTTAGTACATATGATGCAATCTGTGAATTTCATGATAACATGAGGCATTTAAGTCTCATTAGAAGCAGTAAAGAGCCATATTACTTTAGAACACTAAATTATGATTCTTTCCAGTTCACTAAAGTGGGAAGACCCTAGAAAAGGTAAGAGTCAGCTAGGGTTTTTTCATCTCTCTGACCCAGGAGGCATCAGTCTAGCCCCTCCCTCATTTCTCTTTGTGCTTCTTCTACTAAAGCAACAACCCTGCACACAAGTACTACTTGGCTGTAGACCCTGTGTCTGGCTCGCTCTTCGTCTCTGACACCAACAGTCGCCGAATCTACCGCGTCAAGTCTCTGAGTGGTGCCAAAGATCTGGCTGGAAATTCAGAAGTCGTGGCAGGGACCGGTGAACAATGTTTGCCCTTTGATGAAGCCCGCTGTGGGGATGGCGGGAAGGCTGTGGATGCAACCCTGATGAGCCCACGAGGTAAGGGCTGCAAAAGAAGAAACCTGCATCCAGGATAGAACTTGCTGTGAACTTTGCCCTCTGCTCTTCGGAATGGAACAAAGCCCAGCAGTCTAAAATACAGCTTGCCCTAAAATAATTTAACTCTGATAGATTGCTTTGGTGTGTGGGTGGGTGTTTGAATTTTTTTTTAATTTATTTGAAGTAAACTTTATCACCCACATATGCTACAAGTGAAAAGTGGAGCAGATTGCACCCGAAGGCTTCTAACTGTTGCTAGTCACAAACTAGAAGCAAGTCTTAGCTACAAAGACCAAAGTGCTAGCTATAGTATAGAGCTGAAGATAGAATGAAGCCCAGCAGGAGCCTCCAACCATCCCAGTAGACAGTACTCTGTATAAAGTCTGAAGCTCAGTGCCTGCCATGTTGTAAATGCCCGAGAAAGTGGTAGCAATTAAGAATGGGTATAATTTCCAGGGGTCTAGGGTGGAGGAGTTCTTGGAACCAATAGATCTCTATTTGAAAAGGACTAAAGATGCTTAAGGTTAAGGAGCAATCTTCTGAGGGTCTAATTCCTGTTAGCATTTTTAGCTACTGTGAAAGCAGACTGCAGCACGGATTAAGGATGCGAAACCTTGTACTTGGGCACTGAAATGAAAACGCAAAGAGATAGAAGCCCGCAGTCTGTGTCTTATCAGCTCTGCCGTGACAGGAGAACGGAGGGCTTGGTGTCCCCCCAGGGCACTGGAGTGCTGATTGGAGTCAAGGCTTAATTGGGAATTCTTCCTGGCAGATACATTTTGAATTGGGAGTGTGTGACTATGAGAACCATTGTTTCTCAGCCTTGTTGGTGCAATCATTTGTGAAGGATATTCAAGTAATTTACCACCAATAAATTTAGAGCAATGAACTTTGGAAATAACTTCTTTTCAAAAAGAGAGTAAATGCAGAGTTAGTTCCTCATTCGTTCCCTCGCAGCCTTAGTTCATTGGCAGCCCAAGGTTCTTCCTTCAGCTGGAGGGAGTGATGGTGCTGTAGCCAGCACCCCAGGAATTGTGCATCTCTCACTTCAGTGCCCGTAAGAGATTGAGGACCACTGCTCTGAGTGTTCTAATCCATCCCAATGAGGTCCAAGTAGAAAGCGAGTGGTGCCACCTCCCGCCACCCGCCCCATCCACCCACCCCCTCCCAGCACCTGCCACCTCCACCCCACAACCACACTCCTTTCCTAGAGGTACATTCCCACCGCTTGTCTTTCACAGGTATTGCAGTGGATAAGAATGGGCTCATGTACTTTGTGGATGCCACCATGATCCGGAAAGTTGACCAGAATGGAATCATCTCCACCCTGCTGGGCTCCAATGATCTCACTGCTGTCCGGCCACTGAGCTGTGACTCCAGCATGGATGTAGCTCAGGTGGGACTCCTACTTCTCATCACTAAGCAACTTGTGGCTCTTGGCCTAATGTTTTCACCTGCTTCTTATTTGAATGGGAAGAGGAACGGGAGGGTGAGATATGGTCGCTGATCACAGGTTGTTCAGAGAAGGCCCCCAGGTGAACTAGACATCAAGATGGAATGGAAAATGTCAGGCAGGAATGGGAGAGAATGCGTAAGAGAGATGGAAATGTAGCTCGGAGAACTCGAGCTGGTGACACACTCTAGCCATGGCAGATTACAGGGTAGGAGATGTTGTGTAATTACAGTTCTTCTCCATCATTATTGCAGGTTTGAGGCTGTACCATATGGTGTTATATGTCAATCAGAGCATCCCTGTTAATCAGAAATGATTGCATCCTCACTATATAAACCTTCACTTTGTGCAGGAGTAACTAGAGCACAGCCATCTGCAGTAGTCCCCAAAGTGTGTGTTTAGTCAAGGCTCCTACAGTGGCAGAGAGCAGAGGCTTCCTTGAGTGTGCAGCATTTGGTCTCAAACAGCCTGGAATATATGCTCCCTTTTCCTGTAAGAGTCTTTTCAACCCTCAGTCGAACTCATAAATTTCAACTCAAATTCCACAACAAACTGACAATTCACTACTAAGATTTTTATTTCAAATTCCACAGGGGAAGAATGCATTTGATTCAGTTTATTTGTTTTTTTGTTTTTTGTTTTTTTTAGTCAAACACTCAAATCGAGGTTTGCTAGCCAGCCTGTGTGTGTGCGCTTGGGTTACGGTCACCTTTCAAGCCACGTGGTCCTTTTCTGTGATTTAGATAAAGAAGACTTATCTAAATGAACGTAGCCTTTTCGGGCTCATGGGCTGGATTCCACTGGTCCCTTTCACAGTGAACAACCCTGTATACCATGTATGAGAGCTCTGACCGGGGTTAACTTTCTGGAACAGGGAAATAGCATCACGGCTAAAACTGGTAGTCTACTCTAGTCTGGGCTTGTGACGGAGCAGATGTTTGTTACACACTCAGCAAGGGCAGTGGGCAGCTGGTTCACTGACGAGCGCCTGCAGTCCTTTGTGTTGAAGGATAAGTCTTTTCCTAGAAGCATAAAAATCAACCTAAGTGCCACATGGCCGAACGCTAGATACACTAGAGGCTATTCTTTAACTGATACCATGTCATCCACAGGTTCGCCTGGAATGGCCAACAGACCTTGCTGTCAACCCCATGGATAATTCCCTGTACGTTCTAGAGAACAATGTCATCCTTCGAATCACTGAGAACCACCAAGTCAGCATCATAGCAGGCCGCCCCATGCACTGCCAGGTTCCTGGCATTGACTACTCTCTCAGCAAACTGGCCATCCACTCAGCCCTGGAGTCGGCCAGTGCCATTGCCATCTCCCACACCGGGGTGCTGTACATCACTGAAACGGATGAGAAGAAGATTAACCGTCTCCGCCAGGTAACAACCAACGGAGAGATCTGCCTCTTGGCTGGGGCAGCTTCAGACTGCGACTGCAAAAATGATGTCAACTGCGTCTGCTACTCGGGAGATGACGCCTACGCCACGGATGCCATCTTGAATTCCCCATCCTCCTTAGCTGTCGCCCCGGATGGCACTATCTACATTGCAGACCTCGGGAATATTCGGATCAGGGCGGTCAGCAAGAACAAACCTGTTCTTAATGCCTTCAACCAGTATGAGGCCGCATCTCCCGGAGAACAGGAGTTGTATGTTTTTAATGCCGACGGCATCCACCAGTACACTGTGAGCCTGGTGACGGGGGAGTACTTGTACAATTTTACCTATAGTGCTGACAATGATGTCACTGAGTTGATTGACAATAATGGCAATTCCCTGAAGATCCGTCGAGACAGCAGCGGCATGCCCCGCCACCTGCTCATGCCGGATAATCAGATCATCACGCTCACCGTGGGCACCAATGGAGGCCTGAAGGTCGTGTCCACACAGAACCTGGAGCTTGGCCTCATGACCTATGATGGGAACACTGGGCTCCTGGCCACTAAGAGTGACGAAACAGGATGGACAACTTTCTATGAGTAAGTTGGTTCATAAAGCATCTTTGCCCTCGCAGGCACCAGGATTGGCTGTTCGTGTTGCTTTTTAAATTGCTTAGTCATGTTGTCTTCCCAACTTGAATGATTGCTTATGGCCTCAAGATATTCAGGTCCCTCTCCCTGACTCTTAAATGACTTGCTCTATTGGGTCTCTGATATTGCACATCCTCTTACTAGCACTGGGAATATCCCTGTTGTCTGCTTGCCATTCAGATTTCAGGATATTGGACCCGCACAGCACCTGGAAGATAAAGTGCTGATTAACTTTGCTGATTATTCATGTTTGCCATGGGTGCGGAAATGAGAACCTAAAAGGCAAGATCCCAGTGGGGCTCCTGTAATTTGCCAATAGGTCCAGCAACACACTTGATTGCACAGACAGGTAGATAAACTCTGAATTTCCTCTTTAGCAGAAGAAGATCAATACAGATAAAGTCCTAGGTATATTAAAAGATGTGAGAGCTGGTCATATTTCCCTTAACAATTATCTCATACTTAATAGTCTTACCATTTGTTTTGCCAAAAAGCTGTTTTCCCTGGCTCCCGAAGCTGCTGTTGGTCAAGCTGCCTGCTTCCCCAGGTGTTAACCAATGAGATGCTGGTTGGAGGAAGCTGCTAAGACACGCACAATCCCCCCGATCATTGCCTGACATAGGAATGGAATTTATAAGTGTCTGGCTGCCCTTGGTGGTGAAGGAGTGTGGAGTATGTGGAGTCCTTGCTTGCTTTCTATCTGGATGTTGCTGCTGGGTAAAAATACCATAAGTTTGGGAGGGGATGTCACAGAGTAAAAAGGGAACAAGAGAAAGAAGGCAAGATTTCATTGCCGACACTCCTAAATCTAGGGGTTCGTTTCCCATTCATCTGACAGTGGGCTTGGGAAAATTTAAAAGGCAGCTGTTGCCACCTGCTGGAGATTTGCTGCTTTGTAAAATTGCTTTCCTCACTGTGGTCTCCTCCTTTGGACAAAGTTGGCTACTAAAGCCTCTTCACATTCTGCAAGGCCCTGGGACTTGATCCCCAGCCGATGCTTCTTCCCTTGAGGGCACCATTCAAATGCCACTTTCAGCTCTCACCCCAAGTAGGTTAAAGCTATACTTGAACCCACACGCTTCCTGGATCCTCGTTTTCCCTTGAGGCGCTTTCACCTGAAGATCCAGTACGTTTAGAAATTATTTGTGGAGGCTCCTGGATAAGGGTGAAAAGGCTGCCTCAGGGAGCCCAGCCTAGGGCTGTCTTGAGGCTGTAGTGAGCAGCTGTGGTGTAGCTGAGTCCACAGACACAGACTCTGAGTGGCGGGCATCTTCTTGCCAGGGCCTCCAGCTTAATGAAAACAAGGGTATGATTCATACATTTTTAAACTTTTTTCAGGAGTTACAAAATGAGCTAAGTTTTTTCCATAATATGGATAAATTCAACAATTTCCATTTCTTTATTGTTGAGGCTCGAATGTACAAGGTTTTCTTAGCCTTCCTAAAAACAAGATAGTGAGTTCCTTTGGTTTCATAGCACTTTTTATGCATGGTCAGCAAAAAGGCTGCTTAAAAATAGACACAAACTCTACTTCCGGTTGGGGCTATGAGCTCAAGACCAACGCTGCATATCCTTAGCCAAAACCCTAGAGAGAAGAATTAACAGGATAATGAAGAAAACCACACACAGGCCACAAAGTTACGGCAAACAGTCTGACCTACAGTGACTGCTTCCTTAAGGGGATCCTGCTTCCCGCCCTATTACACAAAGCAAGGTGCAGACCGTCCTGTAGATGGCAAGAGTCGCAGGAAGTTCTGTCTGCATAGAGCATCATAGGTAGAGAAGCCGTTATCTGTTCAACACCACAGTGATCTTGTGAGTAAACGTTTAATTATTCTCATTTTGTAAATGAGGAAATTGGGCCTCGGTGAAGTGCATCATCTCTTCTCGGGCCACGCAGACAGCCCGAGGTGGTGCGGGATTCTTATTCACGTGTCCCTATCTAACGTTCTTTGTGTATTGCACCACTGTCCTGAAACAGGGCTGTGGATAGAACTTGGAGCTTGACCTTTGAGCTCCACGTGAGAATTTTTCCTAAATTGCAGGGAAGAGGTTCCCAGCAAGGCGAGGCTGTTAATGACTTGGAGCAAAGAGATGAATAGAGAAAAATAACAGTAATGACTCATCCTGGTCTCATTTTATGATCAGCCAGTTCCAGAATATCTCAGCAAGCCCCAGCCTTGAGAATAAGATTTCCCAAGATGCAAGGCCCCTGGGTCCTGAGAGAAGTATCCTGGTCAATGTATATCCTGAGAGAACACAGGTTTTCACAGCCTTCCACAAAAGACAGTATGGTATACAAGAAAACTCCTGGGTGACAGGGGTATGGATGTCAGTTCTGTCACACAGTTTCTGATTGGCCTTGAACAAATGAATCCACCTCTCTGAGCCTCACTGTCCACATCTGTCGAATGGCCATAATAATACAAACTGTATACTAGGGGTGCCTGGGCAATTCATTGAGCTATTGCACTTTTAGAGATTAGCAAAGCACTTGGCATATGGACGTTCAACAAAGAATAGATGCTAATGGAACGTGAGGGTAATTGCCGAGCACACCTCTGTCTCCATCCCCTCCCTTGGGTTCCAAACATCCACCTCCATAGAATATACAAGAACCAGACAGGTGGGGACTTACTTTGTAAAAGCAGAACTGAAGAATGCAGCTTAACATGCGGTCTTCTTAATATCTCACTTTGAATCTACCCCGCCCTCTCCCCTCCCCAGGACTGCTGGCCCTCTATCGGGAGCTGAGTCTGCCCTGGCAAGCCGGGGCCCAGGAGGGCGGAACTCATCCCCCGCCAGGACAGGCCTTCCAAAGGACAGAAATGGGAAGGAGCTCTCAGTGATGTTCAGCTCCTCCTTGTAGTCAGCAAGTGGGGAAGCAGAGACTGCTGGATCCCAGCGAGGGGTGGGAGGAGCCTGTGGAGTAGGTTCAGGAGCTGTTTTCCAGGAGAGCGGGTTTTGCAGCTCCAGAGGCTGGCATGGGCCCTTTGGAGGCTGTCCTTGTCCCTCCTCTCTGCGCTGGCAAGTGGCTTTTGGAGAGCCGGGCAGAAATGCAGCAGACGTGGAAAGGCCCCGTGGAAATCATGTCTTGTCTGCTGAATTCCCAAATAGAAGAAGGGCAGCTTCGGCTTATTTGTGTTCTCTTTAGCTAGCTAACATGACTGCAGGGATTTTTGTTCCTGGGAATAAATTCCCAGCCATTTCCTGCAGGTTCTGAACAGTGCCTGGCACAGAATAGGTTCTTTATGAATACTGACTGAAGGAATCGAAGCTGCCTTCAGTCCCATACAGCACAAGGCCCTGTCAGACCTTTGGGTCAGCTCTGAGATCCCGTTGCTGGAACTCGCAGCTCTTGCTCCTGCATACGTGGTTATTTGCGCAGAGACCTGGATCTGCAGGTGCTCCGTGGAGGAAATGAGCAAAGTTGTAGGCAGCTGAAGCTTCCCAAGAGGGAAAGAGAACATGCTGTTCTCCCTAATGCCCCTGCAATTCTGGTCTCTACCCCAATGCTCTTCCCCAAAGTGGAAGTTCTAGTTCCTCCTCCTCCTCTCAAAAGGAAGCACAGCAGCCTGCATGCCGTGAGGTCACCAGACCACAATGCGCGGGATCGAAGTCCTTGCCCGTGCCCCAGGGAATGAACTCACACAGACCCAGTTGCAGTGGGACTGGGATGCCCCTGTCCCTGACCATGCTGCAGACATCCAGAACTCGCACACTTACAAAGGCCTCCTTTTCTTATTTTAAGTATCTTTCCTGCTTGTAAAACAAGAAAGCAAGTCATGCTGACTAGAACACACAAAGAAGAAAACAAAGATTAGCCAAAATTGCACAGAGAATCCAGCCCTTCATGTTAAGATGTTCCTATAGTCAGAGAATTTCTTCTGCATACAGGTATTTATATGTTCTTGAGGAGTATTCTTAATATTCACCTTTTCCACTCAACAATATATACATTTTTCTGTGCCAATAAATAAAAACCCATGTCATCAATTTTGATGGCTTCCTAGATTTCTACCTTATGGATAGAGCCTCAGTTGTTTAATGAATCTTTCATCGGTGAACATTTAGATTGTTCGAATTTGTCGCTATCATAAACAGCATCTGGGTACCCATCTGAGAGGCGGTTTCTTTACAGGTAAGAAAGCCTCGGGGAGTGCCCATCCCGCACAGAGATGAGAGGCTGGACCCTGGCTCCCCGGGCTTCCCACTCAGAGTCCCCACCACTGCCACCTTCACCACCTTTGCCCCGTTAGCCATGTAACGACAAGGGTCTGCTCCCAGCTTTAAACATCTGCCAAGCTTGAGGGTTTCCCTTTCTCCCCAGGAGCGAAATTTCCCATATCATTGCGAGTGTGAGCCAGGGTTACACTGCTTCATTCCAGAGCGAGTTTCCAAGGGCCCTCCATACCTACTTTTGTTGTCTGAGGTGCTTAGTAACAGAGGCAAACAGTCCACGGTGATTCTTTCCACTCCTTCACCACAAGGCTCCTCTGGGGCCTGACCATGCCCACGTGCTACACAGATGCCAGCATCCTTCTGTCACTCACACCCTGCCACTTTGTCCCTACCACTAGTCCAGAGGGAGGCAACCAGAGTCCAGCTGTCTGCCCTTTTGTACTCTCCAAGCAGAAGGCCTTCATGGCTCCACCTTCCTCCCTGGTCCCTCCTCTTGTCACCGGCCTCATGTGGGAGAGCTCCACGGTCTCCACATGCAGATACTAGAGGCTGTTTCCCTTTCCTGGAGTGTAAGGAGGACCCAGCTTTTGGCATGAATGACTCTTCCAGGGTATGGAGATGCTGTACCCACTGGAACAGCAAGACTTCTCATGAAAGGAGGTAGCAAAAAGAAACCATGTCTTGAGAAGAGAGTAAAGATGACGCGTGAACCTAAGGAAGAAAAGGTCCAATTTCAGGCAGCAGGGTAGGATCACGGGTCACCTGGACTTGGGTGCAGAGGACTGCTGAGCTTGCCAGTCCCTGGAAACCTCTCCAGGAAGGTGCACGGGGAGCTGAGCCACGGTGGGTTTGGAGCAGTAGGACCAAGGAACAGGCTGCATGAAGCCTGGTTTCCCTTGCTTGAGCTGAGATAGGGAAACAGCATTTGGCCCAGGCTGGCATTTAAGAGGTCTGTGAGGTGACAAGTTGGAGCCCTGTAGAGGGCTCAGGGCTTGGATGATCTCAAATGCCAGATTTGGCTTGATTGAACACCCAGTGGGGAAAGAGTATGGTCTGCTCAGGGGAGAAGTGACATGATGAAACATATTTGGGAAGATTAATTTGGTGGCTTTGTGGAACACAAAGAGTAAAAGACGCTTATAAGTAGCCATTCTCTTCAACTGGGGGAAGCATAATTAAGTGCAGCCCACCTAAGACCAGAGGCAATGTGCTGTGCTGAAGCCGCTTACACCAGTGGGCAGGAGGGAGCATCACCACCCATTTCTCGGGACAGGCCGGGGCTCTGGGACAAGGGACGCCACAGCCACTCCGTCCTCACTGACTGCACTTCCATCCAGTGTTTTTCTCCCTCCAGCTATGACCACGAGGGCCGCCTCACTAACGTGACGCGCCCTACAGGGGTGGTCACCAGTCTGCACCGGGAAATGGAGAAATCCATCACCATCGACATTGAGAACTCCAACCGGGATGACGACGTCAGTGTCATCACCAACCTGTCCTCAGTGGAAGCCTCCTACACGGTGGTACAAGGTAAACCCCAACCCAGCATCTCTCCCCCAGATGCCCCCAGACCCAGGACTCAGCCAAGTCCGGAGGGGAGAGCTCCCTAGTCGGGGGGCTCCCAGACAACCTTCTGTCTTAGCACAGCATCCACATACAGCAACCCAACTCGACAAAACAAGGCATTTAGATGTATTATATACATATGCACCAACTCCCCAGGGCATGTAAACATTATGTGCTACACACACACATGTACAAGTAAAGGAGAGAGGGGGCAGGGAAGGAGAGAGGGAGAAAGAGAGACAATCTTATTTTTAAAAAGCCACAGCAGGCATGGTAGTGCGTGCCTGTAATCCCAGCACTCAGGAGACTGAGGCAGGAGAATTGCCTCAAGTTTGAGGCCAGCCTGGACTATATAGTGAGTTCAAGGACACCCTGAACTACCTAGCAAGACCCTGTCTCAACACTACCACCCCCCCGCAAAAAAAAAAGTCTCAATCAGATTCAAATGTCATCCACACCAAGGCAAATATCTAGATATTTGGAAAGTCTACGTATCTAAAAATGCCCATTTTTATCCCACATCTTTTTTTCCTTCATGTCTGTATCACCCCCTGTATCACCCCCATTCTCCACCAACAGAACACACAGTTTTCTTCTCAAGGGCTGTTTATTCTCTTGAGCCCACCACTGGGTTTGGGGTTTTTTGTTTTGTTTTGTGGATTTTTTTTTTTTTTTTGGTTGGATGGTTGGTCTGCTTTGGTTTGGTTTGGTCATTTTGTCGCCCTGACATTCTGATTCTCTCTTTTGAACATGTCTTTGTTGAGTTTGTGTCCTGGGGTCTGAAGCCTTCAGCAATTTCTTGCCAGGACCAGGGTCTCCAAGGGTTCTGACCACCCTGTGCTTATTGTTGCTATTAAACATGCCACATGGTCCAGGACAAGCACAGGGCAGGCAAGAAAATGAAGTGTGCAGATTAATTTTTCTTTTAATTAAGATATAATGTCGGTGGGCTAGCCAGTTGTCAGAAGATAAAAGTGTCCTCTCAGTAGATAAATGGCGACATTTCTGGACTATTATGCTGCGACAGAGCTTGTTTCAATGACTCTATTTCTGCTCTGCCAAATGATTAATGATGTAGATTGCGTCCTTCTGTGTGATGGCTGGAGTCACAGAGTGACAGGTGTGCCCTTGCTCGCTACCCCGAAAGCCGAAGTCTCAGAGGCCCACCCCGCCCAGCTCCTCTGCCCAGGCAGCTGGGACCCAGCAGTGTATCTGGAAAAGGCATGTCTGACTCATTGCCTGCCTGAAACTTTTCGATAAAGAAAAAGGTCAAAAGTCTGATTGGGAAAAAAAAAAGTCTGATTGACTAGTATAGATTCCATTCGAGAAGACAAACAGCACGTTGTCAGCACCCACCAGCTCGATCCACCTCATGTTCCCAGAGTCTCTTCAGATCCGCTTTTCGTGGAGGTGGCATCATGGTTGAGCTAGCAACAATAACAGGAGCAGAGAAAAGGGGGCTTTTTCCTCTTAATTTGGCTGAAGAACCCTGGACTTGCCTTGCAGTGGATCTGACCTGTGGCTAGACCATCAACCCTGGGTTAGATGTTAGGCAAGAGAGGAGAAAAATTAAAGTAATTTTCCTTTCATGAGCTTCTTTTTCATATAAGCTAAAATATGTATGTTAAAGTTCAGGAATTTGATTGACACAAATTGTGTAGGCAATAGACATCTTTAAATGTTTAAATGTACTATTAATAGTCTTCAGTGAGTAAAAGAAAAATATCACGGCATAATTATTTCTGGAGTGCCACATATTAATAATGTTTTTCTTCACATGGATCAGTAACATCTCTGCTACTCACCTTCACAGTGTATGCGTGCTAATTGAAGGCGGCCTTGGATTGACAGCTGCATAGTACCATGGAAACCTGTAAAAATAGGGGTTCTATTCTCTTCTGACTAATCGAGTGGATAATTTCTTTCCCTCTCCCCACCCCCACTCGCATTTTCCCAGATCAAGTGCGGAACAGCTACCAGCTCTGTAATAACGGTACCCTGAGGGTGATGTATGCCAACGGCATGGGTGTCAGCTTCCACAGCGAGCCCCACGTCCTCGCAGGCACCATCACCCCCACAATCGGGCGCTGCAATATCTCCCTGCCCATGGAGAACGGCCTGAACTCCATCGAGTGGCGCCTAAGGAAGGAGCAGATTAAAGGCAAAGTCACCATTTTTGGCAGGAAGCTCCGGGTAAGTGGTTCCACCCACCTTGTTACCACAAAGTCAAAGGGAATACACTCTTTCCTCAAGGTGCAGAGAAGAATTTCCCTGATTCCAGGCCTCCATTAGTCCTTTCTTCCCTGGAAAAGGCAAAATCTTGTCTGAGAAGGTAGAAACCATATCCCTTTGGGTTTTGTATCCTGAGGCAAATTTCTCCATTTCCTGGGACTGAACAAGGCAGCCATTTCCTGCTAGGGGATTCACATGGTGGAATAGCTGATAACTCTTTGGTCTTCTTTCACATTTGCCATCTTGTCTCTCAATTCTCCCTGTCTGGCCATTTCAACAAATCAATTGGTGCTGGTGCCTGCTGTGGGCTGGGTAATTTACTAAGCATTGGAAGAATACAAATGTAAAGTATGTTCTCTACACTCAAGGCCATGTGACAGAACACACGGACACAGGAAAAAGCAAAGGTTCCTCCAGGGTCTGATGGAGTTGCAAGAGCATAAGGGAGGAGATATCGCCCAGCCTGCAGGGGTGAGGGAAGGCACCCAAAAAGGAATTAACTGCCAAACTACAGGAGAAAGTTTAAACCAACCCTAGTCTTCCCACACTAAGTAATGTGCCGTAAATCACATCTTCTTAAAACTAATATATAACATGTATTGAGGACTTTTATGTTATGGGCATTATGTTGAATGCTTTGCTTGTATTATCTAATTTTAACCTTTCAACAGCCCCTTTGAGGTAGTTATTATCCCCTCCATTTTTTAGATGAAGAAACAAGTTCAGAAAAGCTGAACTGCTATCTAAGGATGCAATGGCTAGAAAAGAGCCAAGCCAAGACTCAGTCCCATTTCCATCTTTCTGTCTGGTTTGCCCACCAGTTATCTTAACAACTGACCCACACAACTTCCAGTGTGTCTTCGATTCCCTGTCGAACAGATAATCTCGTGTCAGCTGTCTGTCACCCATGGGAACTTGATCCTGCGCTTAGGCCAGGCCTTTCCCCTGGGTCAGGAGAAGAATCCCGGGTTCCCAGTTTTAATCCCATCCAACACATGTTCATAGTACACACACCACAAGACAAGCACTGTGCTGTGTGATGCAGAAAGCACAGCTCTAGGCTCCTGTGGCCTTCACTCGCGGGTGCAGACAGACACAAGAGAAGGGCGCATGCCAGGTAAACTATTAAACAACTGAAACAGTTGCAGATCAAGACAAGCCTGGAGAGACAGTAAACCATAGAGCTCGGCGGAGTTTAACAGACGCCTTGGAATCCCTGAGAGCGGCAGATTCAGCATCAGCAAAAGTTGGGCCCTAACGTTTGCAGTGTGTTACAAGACTGAAAGGCAGTCGGTCCGGGTGACCTCCCTGCAGAGCCAGGCCACTCCTTATTAAGATTCTGCCTTTGTCTGGCCGGAGTTTAATTCTCCACATTAGGTTATCAGCAGTCTCCCATGTTTTTCTTCCTGCGCTGGTATCTGCAAAGTTGCAAGCAGCAGTATCTTCCTAAAGACAAAAACAGAATGAGATTAGTAGCTAAATCCTTAATGACTGGATTTCAGGTCTGTGTAATTGATTTTTGATACGCTGCACTGTAGAAGTTGATTATAAGTAGTAATCGTGCCTTTTCTCTGATAAATCAGTTATGCGTTTTGACTAAGTTTTCAAAATAAAGATAAATGTGGCCCTAAAATAAAATGGCTATAATGCCAACTCTGAATATTAAAATTCTTAATAATGGTACTTGTGGTAATTAGCAGAAGTTAGGCACGCAAGTCTTATAACAGAATTTCTGCCAGGGTTAGATTTGCTGGCATCATGTTTATGCAAATCAAAACACAGCTTTATCTATCAACACCTCAACATTTAATTGTCTGGTGTTAGTTCCTGTAACAATAATCACATATCCATTTAGCTCTCTTAAATGAAAATCACTATGAGATTATAACAGGTTGAGTGGACTGAAAATGTAATTTGAAAATGAGGGAGAAAGCCTGGAATTTATTTGCATCTCATTTATTTTAATTCAGTTCATAAACTGTTTAGTGAATGAAATAAAAGCACGTCCTAGAAATTGCAGGGGAGCAGTCGGAAGAAGGTGGCAGGGAACTGCGCAGTGTGCTGTGGATGAGGAGGCTTGGGAGTGGCCTGCTCTCTGACGCTTCACGAGCTCGTGACAGGGAGTCTGCATCCCCTAATGGAAAGGTGTCCGTCGGTACCTATAAGCTGGGGTACTCAGTCTGGACATTTCTTTCCACTCTGCTCCACTGTCAAAGAAGGCCGTGATATTATTCATTCAGAAGGTATTTACTGAGGGCCAGTTCTATATGCAGCACTGTGGTGTGTGTAAACTACAGAGAGAAACAAAAGAAATGAGGCCCCCATAAACCAAGGAGTTTGCATTTTAGTGAAGAAAACAGTGTAGCTGGATGGGGTGGCGTATACCTGTAGTCCCAGCTACTTGAGAGGATGGCCAGCCTAGGCAACGTAGGGAGACCCTGTCTCAAAATAAAATACAGAAAGGGCTGGGGATAGAGGTGATTCATTCCATCTCTAGTAGTACAGAAAATGAGGAGAAAGAGACAATGCAAATAGTATCATTTAAGCCAATACTATAAGAAAAGGGATGCTTAATTGTATCAGTCAGGAAAAGATAGGCTATAGCCAGGTAACAGATGGACCCTAAAATCTCAGGAGTTTAACACATTGCAATCCAAATGAGGCCGCCTGCTCTTCATAACAATGACTTGCTGCAAATGCTCTGTCTTGTGATCCTGCCACCTTAAGCCTCTGCCTCCATAGTCACTGCAGCTGGGAAGGAGAGACTGAATGTTTACAGGGGTTCAGTGAACAGACCTGGGCATGGCGCGGATCCCTTCCACCATCCCTGGCAAGAACAGAGTGGGGTGGCCTCCACTTCACTGCAAGGAGACTTGGGCACAGTGTTGTCCGAGTGCCGAAGAAGGAGAAGGCAAAAGAATTCACAACAGAGTTTCTGCTGCCCCAGTCAAGTCTCATGGTTGACAAGGGACCAGGGTGGTTTCACAAAGTTGGAGTCATTTCTGAAGAACAGCAGAAATACTAGGCAGGCAAAGACAGAAGAAAGAAGTGACTGGGCAGAGATCATGGGTCTGTGCAAAGGCCAAGAGCCCAGCAATGGAACAGCATTTCAGAAAACTCTCAGTCACTCAGTGAGGCCAGGGAGAAGGTGGGTGTGTAATGGTAAAGTCATTATTTCTCCTTAGGTGAAATATAGCAGGGAGTTTGGGGTGATTCCGTGGGGTGGGGTGGCAACTGGTGATACCCTGCCATGAAGCAAATGGTCTGGCTTTCCCAGGGACTGGCCAGCTCCTGAAGTCTGGCCAGTTGAGGGGTGTGAGATTCGAAGCCTCCAAAAATCCCTAGAGTTGAGAGAAAATCAGAATTCCAGCAAAGCCACCATGATAGAACCACGCCAGTAACATTCTGACCCACCCCAGTGCCTTATCTTGCCCAGTCTGACAGTCGGAGACGTCTCTCAGCAGAACAAAGTGCCAGCCTCTCCTCCTTGCAGACTGCACTCCCCTGTCATTTCAGAAACACGAGGAGCTCTTCTCATCACAGAATTCATAAGCTCCACAGGCACAGGGACTATGTCACCACTGTAGCCCTGCTGCCAAGTGCCACATGGTAGGTACCCAGACATGGGTGACAAAGGAAGATAAGTAGAACATGTTATTTTCTGACTCCGTCTCAAAGGCGCTTAGTGAGTAAATTAGCCCTCATTCCAGCAGGTATGAATTCACAAACACATGACCCTCTGTCTGGGGTCTTCACTGCAAAACACAGAAACACACTCGGATTAGTTTAATAAAAAGCAGCATGCGTCCTCTCACCTAAGAGGCCACCACAAGACAGGCATTGGCCTTGGACTCCAAGATGTCATCAGTTTGGTCTCCCTCTCTCTCTCTCTCTCTCTCTTTCTCTTCCTCACAGCCCACCCCAACTCGCCCCAACGGTGTTTCCCTTGGTGATGAGCCTGATTTTGTCCTATAGTAGCCTAGTGTCCTCTTCACACTGGGGGCACCAACAACAGACTTGGCCAAAATTGACTCTAGTCTTCCATCATCTTGGCTTAATAAATGGAGAGGAAGGGAAGAGAGATCTCCCCACAGAATGTGATTTTTGTAAAACCCCGTGAGCTGTGATTGGCCTAGCCAAGCTAGAGTTCTCCTCCCTCAGCCAATCGTTGCTGAGGGAAGTGGGAGATCCATGACTGGGCAGGCCCAGGTTACATGCCCACATCTGTATATTGTAGTAGACATCTCAGTCCATCACCTAGACAGGGGAAGGTTTGGATCAAAGAAGTGCAGCAAAGAAGGAAGGAAGAGATGCTAAGATTTTAAAAACACACACAGGTTAGGTACATTCTGCAGCCTCAGTTCCTCCAAAGCCTGATCCAGAGGCCAACTCCTGCCCTGAGGCTCTGTTTAGGCACCGCTGCCCACCCCCCTCCCCTAGCCAGCCTTTTTTCTAGGCCTTTGGAAGAAAAAATTAAAATGTATCCTTTCTATTAAGACTTAAAACTTCGACTCTATCCTAAAATTGGTTTTGTGCCTGATTCTTTCTGTAAACAAAGGCAATAACCACCCTCTAGGATATTTCTTGCTGATTATGATTTACATAGAGATTGCAAAAGCAAGAAACAGCTACATGTGTAGGTAGCAGAACAAAAGAAAAATCGCTTCCAAGATAATCTTCCATCATGATATTGATATTAGCGTTATTAGTATTACAAGAAGAAGTAGGAGTTAGTCATTTTGTTTTGGTTTCCGTATAATTAATATGACATTGCAATTACACGTTGGCGTGTGTTACCTTTACTTACGTGGCAGATCGCAGGGACCCAGGAGCAGGGTAGACATGGTTCGAGCACACACACATGCTTGTGAACTTGAGCCTGCGTGGAGCCCACCCAGCTGGGTCTGCTAACATACACGGGTCATCATGGAAGCCTGAAGTTTGTCCTTCCTGCAACAGTGCACTCACTCTTCACTTGAGAGACGCTTTGTTTGTCAAGCATCTGCAGTATTCTCGGCACTCTCCTGGGCCCTGAGTGCACACTAGAGAGCAAGACAGACAAGACTCACTGTTACTTTGTGAGCAAAGCATGTGCACAGAGAGACCTGTGTTAAATTTAATATTCACTGAAATAATACATGATTAGGAAGGCAAGCTTCTGAAAAAACATTAAGCAGCATATTCCCTAAGCAAGCATTACTGCTGAACAGCTTACTGTTTGGGACGGTGTAGTGGAAAGTGAAACAGCCCTCGTGGAGCTTAGGCCTTACTATGCCTTAGCACGGGGAGTCAGATGATAATATAATAAATGTACAAATAATATAAAGAAATTGTGATGTGTGCTGTGAAGGAAAATACAGAGTGAGGATAATAAGGAATACAGTATATGATTTAGGTTAAGACCATGCTGAGAAAATGATATTTGAGCTCAGAGCTAAGTGAAGAGAAGAGTGGAAGGAAAAGCCTCGTAAGGCGGTCTCCAGCATGGGCAAAGGCCCGGAGGCAGAAAGGCCTGCTGCTTGAACTCTGAGCAGAGGAGAACTGTGGGGCTAGAGCGGACTACCAGAGGACAAGACAAGGGCACAGGGCCTTCCGGGACCCGCTGAGCCTTAGAAACACCAAAGCCCTGTGCAGAGGACCCACCGGAGAGCGGAGAGCACAAGGCACAGGTATGGGAAGCCTGGCCTGCTGAGTGCTGCTCACACCCGGGTTCCCAGCAGGGCAGACTCCCTCTGGGAAGCGTCCTTGTGGGTCCCAGTTGTGGCTCCAGGCTCTGCCTTTCCCAGTTCTTTCCCGGTGTTGATCCCCAGCGCTGCCCTGCTGTTTTTAGTTTGGGGCTCGCCTGTCTTTACCTTCCTCTGGCCCGTGAGTTCCACAAATGCCGCAGCCATTCTCACACGCCTCGCTTTCTTACACGCCTCTTATGATAAGACACACACCGTAGGCGTGCAGTAAACAGCGAGCAAACGATCGGGATTTTTTTAAGTTGGTGTCACGAACCGTGACTCCCTCCCACCTCTGCCTATTCATTCCAGGTCCCAGGAACCTTCCAGAATGATTCTAATTGCTGTTTAGTAGCATAAAGGCTTTCAGATTCGGCAACCAGAGATGACCCTCATCGCAACTCCTTTTCCCAGTTCTCCGCGTTAGAACTCTAGATGTTGGAGTTGGCAGGGCTCGTACGCTCACTCTCATTCAACCCCCTTATTCACACGTGTTCGTGGAGCAGCGAGCACGTCCCAAAACAGTGCGGATGTCAGGAGCTCACAAGCCATCACACATGCGAAAACCAAGGTGTAAGTAGTGACGGTGTGGCTTCGGAGTGACACAGCTCATCAGTGTCACAACCGCAACTCAGATTCAGGCCTTCCCACCTTTCCACTATCCAAAACAGCAAGTCATTCCCAAAATAATGTTTGCTTGAGGAATACATTATTTAACGTGTTTGCGGAGCTTACCCTTCTAATGATGCATTATTTAAGCTAATATTAAATTTATGGCAAGTTGTTTTGTCTGCACAAGCTCTGATCCCAGTGCCACATTGAGTCTTATTGTTTGGGAGCTGGGGAAAGTGCTCTGAAATCCCAGAGGACTGGCCCAGAAAGGAAATGAAGATGTCAGCCAGCCAGGCTTTTCCTCCGGGTAAGCGAATAACTGAACTCTCCGAGGGGAGCACTTCTACCTTGAAACATCAGAGAATCTCATGACCTCTCTCATTCCTCTTGTTTGGATTTCCCATACTCCAAGCAGAATGGCCAGAAGGGTTCTTCTGTGTATCTAACCAAAATCTCTCCTGCTGTGCTACAATTCCGTTTCCTGGAGGGAATCCAGCCCTGTGTAATTTCCTCCTGCATGTTTCTCAAATCACCAGCTCCTGTCACTGCCCCTAGAGCTAAGTTAGAGTCACCCGTTATAGGCCCAGCAGGGCCATTTTGACCACAGCATTTCCTTTTCTCCGTGTGTTTTATGATTCTCCTTGTGACAGCCGTGTGGCTGGTGAGATCAAAACATTCTGGGGGGAAATTCCTCAGGGGAGACTACTTCCCTAAGTCTGCCCTCTGCAAAAATAAAACCATGCTAAATAGCTGAGTTTTATTAACTGGGGAAGCCGGGCTGAGGAAAATGCCCGATAATTAAAAATAATGGCTTCCTTACAAACACAAAATTGTATTAATTTAAAAATTGGTTTCTCTATCGCCGAATTCCTACCGAGCCGGCTGGGAAGGGAATTGTGCTGATCCTGGCAGTGAAAATAATTCAAAATAACTTTTATGTTCTCCAGGAAGCCTCAAGGTTAATTTAAATATTGCTAGACGGGTAATTTAATTCAGAATAAGAGAACAGTGTGGCTAAATTAAAGCTCCTGCATACTCTAACTTGGCGGCAGGCACCCACAAAAAGCCACACATGCCTGCTGGACAGGCCAGCATCTCACATCCCGCCGCCCAGGTGCCGCCTCCTTATGACCGTCCCCTCATAATTAGATATTTTTGATTAGATTATACAAGAGGCTTGAACTCTTTGCTCATCTTTCAATGAATTTATTATATTTAATTATTAGAAGGATTGGACATTTTTATAGAAATTTCACATTTCAAAAGTTAATTCCAACTTTTGGTATCACCAAATCCTACTCCGAGGAACATGGAGAATTCAGGATTGAAAACCCGCCCTATTATCAATAGCTGATAGTTACTGTCTCTCACGACGTTTTTATGGTTGGTGTACCCAGCCCAGAGCTGGGAGGCCTCATCAGCTCTAAGTAATAGCAAACCAAATGGTGGCAACCAGAGGTTGAGGACCCTCTTCTGTGTTTGCCCAGCATGCCGTCTTTCTGTAATCTTGGCACCCTCAGATATGAATGTTGTTGCCATGGTAGTCGTGATTATATGTATGCTTTACATGTTGGCCTTTTTCATGAGAATGTACATATATATACATATATATACATGCACATACACACAACCATGTGGTTCTATTATGGTTATATATGTGATTTGCCTGCTGGGCCTTCTCAGGTAACTGAAGATACAGCCTTGTTTCATACTGAGTGTATTTGAACCAAGAGTATGCATCAAATCACTCAGGGGCTGTTAACAGTCAGCAAGCCCATAGCCCCTTTGCCAGGGGGCTGATCTGGCAGGTGGGGGTGAGTCTGGCAGCAGTATTCTGAGAACATCCCAGGGCTTTGCGATTCCCACTCGGTGGAGGCCCGGGGATGCAGCTGGATGCAGCTGAGGGGCCAGCCTAGGAGTGAGGAGGGCAAGCGCCCCTGCTTGCAGCATGTGTCAACCATAGTGTCTGCCTTACAACTGTTTATGCCTTGCACATAAAATGAGGATGACAGGAGTGCTGTAGCCATCACGCATACCTGTGCATCAGTGGCTCTGGCAGAGGTGGACAGTCCAAGAATGACAGATGCACTGTGGGCCCCAGAAGACATGAGAAGAGAAGCAAGAGGGAGAAAACAAGAGAAAGGAAAGAGGAGCGGAGATGATAGCCGAGAGGCCGGGAAGGGAGTCAACACAGTGGGGAGTCACCAGCACTTGCCTCCAGGACCCCTGAAAACCTTCCTGCATTGTTTCCGTAGCATTCATTCAGTTAATAAAATGATGAAGAGGCCCTGCGCTAAAACTCTCCAAACACTCAGGTTAGGAGGCATGGCAGCCATCTGTGTTTGCCCCAAACAAAGCAATGCTATATGGCCAAATTTCTGTTTGCAGAGGAACTAATCTTTTTGACCCCAGCTTGTGTTTTGCTTTGAAAAGGGTGACTCTGATTTGGAAGTGAGATCCCCAGTGATTCCAACGCATTAACCTTTGTCCCTCTGGCTCTTGGAGTGTTCTTCCCAATGGCCACGAGTTTGTCCATGAGTCCTCCATGTACATTGCTGGGTTTTCACAGAATTCCCAGACCTTGCCCCTTCGTACCCTTCCCCACGCTTTCAATGCGTCCTCTTTGCTAAATATCCCATCCTCTTCCTTTGGTAGGACTCCATGGAAATAACAATGGCTTGAGGAATCTGGTAGTCCTGGGTTCAAATCCTGCGTAGCTATGGGATCCCACTGAGTTCACCCCTCCGTAAAAGAGTTTCTACACAAAGTGTAAGAATTTAAAATGAGATAAGTTATATAAAGTACCTACCACCATACCTATGAAAATATTAGGTATCTATATGAATTTAGATTCATTCCAGCTGCTGATAACAGAGATTAGAAATAATGGAAGTTTAAACAAGATACACACTTGTTATTTTCTTATGACCTATGCAAAGCCTCAAGGTAAGCAATTCATAGCTATATGGATGACCATTGAAGACACTTAGGTCAGCTGGGATCTAGATATTTTTCTCTACATGAGCCATTATCATGCAGGTCTCCACCCTGAAAATCACCTCATATTCACAAAGCAAGTGCTAGAGCACCTGCCATTACATGCATGTATCATGTAGGAAGAGTAGGGAAGTAGGAAGAATGACAGGTTCCCTACTTCTCAAATAAGTCAGCTTCCTTTAGGGATATACCCAGATAACAACTATCACTTATATCTTGTAAGAGACCACCATCTTTAAAGGAGGTTAAGAAATATAGCTCTTTACCTGGGCACAAAGCTGTTCCACAAAACGCAAATGTCTCTTGTGTTAGAATTAGTCCTCATCTCCCCACAAGTTGCTATGTAGAGCCCTCAAGGGTGTGGAAATGCTTGACACTCTTCACCATTTGACACATTGCGAGGAATCGAATAGAAATGTAGTACAGGAGGCAATAAAGCTGATTCAGTGTCTCAGTAGTTACCTGGCTGAAAAAGACCTAAATTGCAGATCAGTCCTCCCGCCTTACTCTGTGTAACCTTGAGCAAGCTCTGCAACCTCTCTGTTTCATGTTCATCATTTGTCGCATGGTTTCTGTAAGCATCAACCCAAGTAAGGGATGCAAAGTCCTCACATGATGCTTGTATATGTTAGTCCTCAGTGTATGTTACGCTTGTGATTCTCATCAAGGTCCCTTCACCATCACCCTTGTCACGAAGTGCAGTTGGTTATAGGGTCAGACGAGGAGGGAGCAGACCTCTCTGGAGTCTCTTCCTTCTGCCTGTGTACATCCTCCCTCACTTCTGGCAGCCACCCCAGGGACGTCTGGATTTGCAGTCAATTATGTCGTAAGAGTCTGGACAGAGTTGGCTTCATTTCATTCAGATCCAGCCATGGCTCAGGGCTCGCTAAGCCTCAAGAGTCCCCCTCCTTTGCCCCTGTTGAGAGTCTAGTCTCCCAGCCCTGCCTCCTGGGATAGCCTTTCTGCTCTGATCAGATCGACTCCTAAATAAATATTAAATTGTGTCTGGATGTGTTCCCGTGTTCCTTTCAACTCCAAAGCAGGCAGTCTTTCCCTTTGTTGGAATCCCTAGCTTGGCAGAGGTGTCCCCACTGGTGCCTTGCGTCTGTGACAGTAGCCTGACTTTCCACTAGATATTTGACATAAAGGAGTTCACATTGGAATGAGCCTTTGTAGTCCCCGATCTTTGTATAATGTGGATTCCTAAGCCCTTCTCCTTACCCTCGTAGGTACCTTTATATGAGATTTCATGAGAAATGATTGCCCCCGTTCTTAAAGGTCACTAGCCTCCCAGCTGATAATGTGGCAAAAAGGGTTATAGTATGCAAACCATCATGTCCCCGGGTAGAGAGGCAGTGCAGCCAAGACCCTCAGGTCTGGGGCCATGATGTATGGCTGTGTAATTTGTGCACTGCACAGTTTTCACCATTCACACTTTGTGTAATTGATAACACCCCTTATAATTGTACACTTCACAGCCTACCTAACTGCTTGTGGTGGCCATGCCTGGATCAGTAATGTCCAACCTTTTCTGTAGTCCAGTGCACTGTACAAATATTACCATTTCCTAAGTGTGTTGTAATGTTGAAGTTCAGAAAACAACACACTAAATAATGTCAGAGTTATTTCTTCCTCCATTGCATATTGATCCCACCTGCCTTGTCCGCCACGGAAGCCTGGCACAGGCCTGGATGGTGTCTTTCAAAGCAGCCCTGTTGTGTTTTCCTAGGTCCATGGAAGAAATCTCTTGTCTATTGACTATGACCGGAATATCCGGACAGAAAAGATCTATGACGATCACCGGAAGTTTACCCTGAGGATTATTTATGACCAGGTGGGCCGCCCCTTCCTCTGGCTCCCCAGCAGCGGGCTGGCGGCCGTCAATGTCTCCTATTTCTTCAATGGGCGCTTGGCTGGCCTTCAGCGTGGGGCCATGAGCGAGAGGACAGACATTGATAAGCAGGGCCGCATCGTGTCCCGCGTGTTCGCCGACGGGAAAGTATGGAGCTACTCCTACCTTGACAAGGTGAGTGACCAGGCTTCCGTGGCCCACCAGGGCTTCCTGCCACCGCTGTGGCCTTCTGAAGCTGGCCTGATATGCTCGGCCGTGAGACATTTTAACATCTTTACTTTGATTCTACAAGGGCTCCCCTCACACCCTCACCCTCACTGGAGGGGAAAAAGTCTGAAGGAAAATGTTATTCATAGCTCAGCACTATTACCATTAAAAGAAAAAAAAAGTGCTAGACACTCAGTAATGGCAAAAAGGATGGATTGTCTGATTTTATTCCAGAGGAAAGAAAAAAAAGTGATGTTGAAGCGGACAGAATCATCCCACTGGCAGCAGAGCTAATCGTTACTTATGAATTGGAAATGCAGTGCTTCATTTCTGCCTTGCCCTAAATTAAGCCATCAGGGTAGGGAACGTTGCCTAATACTCCAGCACACAGAGCAACACCCTCCTACTTGGCCTCTTGGCTCAAACAGCCAACAGATTCTCTCTACATAATTTTTGTGTCTGAAAGTGCCAAACTCAAGGCTTCTTGTTGCAGAAAGGTCAGAGTGGAACATCAGTAAAAAGAGGTCCCTTCCGGGCACTTGCCGAGCCTGTTGGAGGCTGCCCTGGTCGCCCAGTCATCAGTCCGGGCCGTGCTCAGCCTGGGTCTCTCACATAAACTTCTCTCACCAGTGTAGACATCAGTGACTTGCAGGCGGACCTGCTGCCCTCTGCAAGGGGCCAGCTGTCGTCTTGGTCCCTGCCTAACACTGTTCTCTCCGCACCATAAAATGTTGGAATGGCTGGCCAGGGGAGGCAGCATTGTCCTCTTTGCTTCTAGTTGAGGCTGTTCCTTTCTCAAAGAGTCAGTGATTCTGGGTTAGACTTCGCAGTGGCTTCTAAATGCAGGCTGTGCCTTCTCTTAGGTTTAATCAGAGAGGGCAAAAACACAGTGTGTGTGTCACACCTCTCTCTGGATGGGCCAGTGGCAGTTAGTTCTAAACGGTCTCAAGATTCTTTGTTGTTGAGCCTGGGGACAAGCATCATGCCTCTCCCCTCAGCCCTCCACGACCTCTGTACTCACAGTAGTCTCAGCTACACCCGTTATCCCCAGGAACTTGCAAATGCAGATTCCCAGCTAGCCGGACCTTCTGAATCAGAACACGTGCACATTAGTTTGAGAAGTGCTGCTGCAGGCAGCCACCATGCTCCATTAGAGCTGCTATGCCCAGGGCCATGAATCTATGCCATCTCTGGTCTAAGCTTCCCATCTTTCACGGCTTTTAAACTGACATGAGGAAATGGAATAAACTCTGGCATTTGAGTGCAGGACCCAACTCACGTGTTCCCTTCCCCTTTCCTTCCCTTAGTCCATGGTCCTCCTGCTCCAGAGTCAGCGTCAGTACATATTCGAGTATGATTCCTCGGAGCGCCTCCATGCCGTCACCATGCCCAGTGTCGCCCGGCACAGCATGTCCACACACACCTCCATTGGCTACATCCGCAACATTTACAACCCACCTGAAAGCAACGCTTCAGTCATCTTTGACTACAGTGATGATGGGCGCATCTTGAAGACATCCTTCTTGGGAACTGGGCGCCAGGTCTTCTACAAGTACGGGAAACTCTCCAAGCTGTCAGAGATTGTGTACGACAGTACTGCGGTCACCTTTGGGTATGACGAGACCACTGGCGTTTTGAAGATGGTCAACCTCCAAAGCGGAGGCTTCTCCTGCACTATCCGGTACCGGAAGATTGGCCCGCTCGTGGACAAGCAGATCTACAGGTTCTCAGAGGAAGGCATGATCAATGCCAGGTTTGACTACACCTATCATGACAACAGCTTCCGGATCGCAAGCATCAAACCCGTCATAAGCGAGACACCCCTTCCGGTTGACCTCTACCGCTATGATGAGATTTCTGGCAAGGTGGAGCACTTCGGCAAGTTTGGAGTCATCTATTATGACATCAATCAGATCATCACCACTGCCGTGATGACCCTCAGCAAGCACTTTGACACCCACGGGCGCATCAAGGAAGTCCAGTACGAGATGTTCCGTTCGCTCATGTATTGGATGACGGTGCAATATGACAGCATGGGCAGGGTGATCAAGAGGGAGCTGAAACTGGGGCCCTATGCCAACACCACCAAGTACACCTATGACTATGACGGGGATGGGCAGCTGCAGAGCGTGGCCGTCAATGACCGCCCAACCTGGCGCTACAGTTACGACCTCAACGGGAACCTGCACCTGCTGAACCCTGGCAACAGCGTGCGCCTCATGCCCCTGCGCTATGACCTCCGGGACCGCATCACTCGACTAGGGGACGTGCAGTACAAAATCGACGATGATGGTTATCTGTGCCAGCGCGGCGCCGACATCTTCGAATACAACTCCAAGGGCCTCCTCACCAGAGCGTACAACAAGGCCAGCGGATGGAGTGTCCAGTACCGCTACGACGGTGTGGGGCGGCGCGCTTCCTACAAGACCAACCTGGGCCACCATCTGCAGTATTTCTATTCTGACCTCCACAACCCGACGCGCATCACCCACGTTTACAACCACTCCAACTCGGAGATCACCTCGCTGTACTACGACCTGCAGGGCCACCTCTTCGCCATGGAGAGCAGCAGCGGGGAGGAGTACTACGTGGCGTCGGATAACACTGGGACACCCCTGGCCGTGTTCAGCATTAACGGGCTCATGATAAAGCAGCTGCAGTACACGGCCTACGGAGAGATCTACTACGACTCCAACCCCGACTTCCAGATGGTCATCGGCTTCCACGGGGGCCTCTACGATCCCCTGACCAAGCTCGTCCACTTCACCCAGCGTGATTACGATGTGCTGGCAGGACGATGGACCTCCCCAGACTACACCATGTGGAAAAACGTGGGCAAGGAGCCAGCCCCCTTTAACCTGTACATGTTCAAGAGCAACAATCCTCTCAGCAACGAGCTGGATTTGAAGAACTACGTGACAGGTGAGGGGCGCATGGCCTTGGCTGGGCAGTGGCTCCCCGTGGGGTGGTTGTCTCGGGAGACCGATGGGAACTTGGAAGGAAGGGCTGGCATTTCATGCCGGGGGAACGCTTGCAAAGGGTTGGCCAAGGGCAGCGCAGCTGACAACAAGACAGTGTCGAGAAAAGTAGAGGGACAGTGTACAGAGCAGTCCTCAGGTCTGTTTGAAGACTTTCGGGCCACTACAAGTGTATATAGTTGAAATATCTTTTATAAGAGTCATTCCTAACCCAGCAGAAGAAATCCACTTACAAAGGGGATAAAGAATGAGACTCTAGTGTTAGAAAGATCCAGTTCAAATTCTCTCTCTTCCATTGATAAGCCAAAAGATCTGGGACTAGCTGCCCAAAGTCTCTGAATTTGTTTTCTTCTGTGAAAAGGTGCCAGTGAAGCCATAAGATAGAGTGATCCTGAGAAGCAAATGAACTTACACAGGTAAAGCTGGTGCCTGGCACTTGGAGAAGAGACACTCATGAAGTGCTACCTGTTTGGGTTACAGACGCCATCGTTCCTAGTGAGTCGGCAGGCCACTTCCTGACCTACAGAGGCTTACCTGAGAGCGTAGATACACAAGTAGCCAACAGTGGTGCAAAGCAAAATTAAGTCTGTGCTCCTACATAGGTGCCTATTCAGTTATTTATTCCAAAAGCAAGGAACTCGTGGTGGCACCATGCGGGATTCTGGGGATACAACGGTGAACAAGACAAGCACCTTTCTCTCCAGGGTTTGTGTGGGTGTGCACATGTGTGTGCAGATTGATTCAAATTTAAAAGCTTTGATACCATACAGAAGGGCCCATTTCCTTTCCTGTTTGTCCATCCCTCACAGCAGGAAAGGAACTGGGTCTGAAGAAGGGATGGGGTCTGGGTGGGCCGAGGCTGAAGGAAAAGTTAGAAGGACACGGGAACCTTGGAGAGGAGGCTAGAAAGAGGGGCCAGGGAGGGTGAATGAGGTGCTTCACCATGACACGGAAGAAACTGGTGAAACCAGGTTTCCTGTGTGCACATCCATCCGTCCACCCGACCATTCATCTCTTCAGTAGAGACTGTATTGGGAATATTCTTCCAGGCACCAAGTACAAGAGATGCAGTGGGGAGCAGGACAGAGTTCCTCTCCTCAGTGAAATAAGCAAAGGAGTCGTATGATGATAGATGGATCTATTCAACGTGACCAGGCCCCAAAGAGTCAGATTCCAGCAAGCAGGTGAGGGCCGCCTCACCTGTTGAGGTGCTGTATAGAACAGCAACACCAGAAACCAAAGCCCAAGACCAGGGCCTCCCACGTTTCCAGAAACTCACAGCTCCTGACCATGGGCCATGGAGGTGACGATACTCAGGTGACTGGGGGGTCACTTGTCCATCCCTCAAGGCAGGAAAGGAAGCATCAGCTCCCTGGGGCACATGCTGTCCTCAGCATCTCACACAGCAGAAACAGAGACGACTTCAAATGCTGGCTCACACTATACAGTGTTTCACTGGCAAGCTCCAGAGCTTCTGAGGTGACTGCAGCATCCCCATCCGGCAGAAGCAGCTGGGACCCTCTGTGCGCAGGGACTGTAGCCAGGCTGCTTCCTCTCTCCCTCCTCCCCCGCGCCCATCAGGGGACCATGGCTCTCTTCCTCGGGGCTTAGAGTGACTTCTGTCCCGCCCACTTACTGCAGTTTCAAGTTAAAGTGCCTCTCAGGAAACCCAAATAGAAAAGGTAACAGTGAGTGCTGTGAAGACACATAAAATAGGATAAGGGGTTAGACAGAGCACTGGAGAGTATCTCTCATTTAGGGCGATCACAGAAGGTCTTTCTGAGCAGATAGTATTTGTGCCAAGACCTTTGTGAACCAGAGGACGAGCAGGGCGAATAGGGAGACCGACTGTGCCTGTCTTAGCCACTCCCCTACAGTGTGCTTCCCAGAGACTCAGCTCAGCGCTGGGCACCTTAGAACGAGTCAGTCAGAGGCAAACAAAGAGAAACCCAGCGAGCGAGCTGAGCAGATATTGCTGCTGCCAAGTCCCAGACAAAATCATTCACAGGACACAGTCACCCTCACCAACCCCCTCAGCTACATCCCTGCTTCCCTGCAAACAGAAAAAAGAAAATTAGCAGGGTTTTCTGAATAGCAAGATGGCTTTCCTCATTCCAGCGCTTCCTGGAGTCTCAATACATGGGAATCAAATCAATTTGAACTGAGGCCAACCAGATTGAATCCAGAAGCCATTAGAAACTCTAAAATAAAGCGTTGTATGAGAGAAGCAGCGTGCACAGGGCCGATGCCTGCAGTCACAGCTGAAGGAAGAGAACCAGGTAGAGAAGGGAGCCAGGCCAGGCACAGCCCGCACCTGTTGCCGCCTGCTCGCCATGAGGTGACCCTTGGAGAGTGAATCTGCGCAGAAAACACCAAATCATCCTCCTGTGTCCCAGTGCTGGCTCATTTGTAAACCCCATCTAAATTAGTCCTAATTTGCCACTTAGGAGACTAACAGAGTGGTTGAACTTGCTGCTCACAATTTAAACGGAAGAGGTAATTAAGACGTAGTCAGGAGGAACGCAAAGAACAGAACCTTGTCTCTCTTGTACCCAGAAGGATCGTTGCTGTTTGGAAACACAGTTCTCTGAATGCAGACGGCAGCTCCCGCCTCAGGAGGAAGATTTGTGTTCGCGCAGCCTGCTGGTGCAAAAGAAACTGGCACAGAGTACGGATGGCATAGGCACCCCGAGCCGCCGTGCTAGGTTACTGGCACCGCCACCGTGAGCAGGTGCAGGGGGGACAAGTGGTCCTCTTCCCACCCGGAGACTCTAAAGCGGCCTTCTTCTTCAGTTAATGTTAATAGTTATTTTTAGCAGGACAATTGATACATCTGTAATGAAAAGATATTAGAGGAGAAGGTATAAGAGAAAGATTGGGGGACAGGCTCCTCCTAACAATCTACAGTATGCTGGACTTCTCCACCTTTAGCATCCCAGGAAACGTCACAGTCTTGGACGCTGTAGAATCTTCACCCAGCCCCAAGCTCTGCCCTGTCCTCAGACCACTTTGGAAACACCAGTTCTGGCCTCAGCAATCACTTGCTGTGCAACTAGGATGGATGTCTTTTCCTTTCTTTAATGCCTCCCAGCAGAGGGTCTAGCGCAGTGATGGCTAATCTTTCAGAGAACGAAAGCCCAAACTACAATCCCAAACCCCCTTACTTATTGCAAGGTGCCAACACTGCAATTAAACCCGAATATCCAATACTCATCTGCTGGGGCAATTCAGCTTACATGGCGACAGAGAGGGTGCTGCGTGCCCGCTGCAGTACACGTGCCGTAGGTTTGCCACCACTGGTCTAGGGAACCAGTCACCAGGTTTCACCAGCTACTCCAGAGGAGGAGGGGTGTTTAAGCAATTCCACAGGCTCTGAGCAACTTTGAGTAGACATTTCAGAATAAGGTTTAGACATAGAAGCAAAATCATGTTAGAAACTGTAAAGTAGAAGAAGAAAAAGAAGAGGAGAAAGAAAGGGACGCGGAGGAGGAGGAGAAGGGGAAGAAAAAGATAGATGACATAAGCTATTACTGTTCATGGGAGTGATCGGTAAAATCCCTGTCTCAAAGTCAGGGAGTTCTCCCTGCGCCTCACTGAGGGAATCCAAGGCTAGGCCCAGAGCTCCTTCTAGGAAAAACCTGATGACGGAGGAGTTTCCTGGGGACAAGGACTTCCCTGAGTTCTGCAGGGGGGCAGGCATTCTCTGGAATTCAGAAATCTCACGTATCCCTGGTGAAAGATGGGAGGATTTTCTGTGGTGTCCAGAGGAGGTATTAAACAACACTGAGACACCGGCGGGGAAAGTTAGTCACTACTGGATGCTGGTGTGTATTAAACACCTCATTAACACTTCTAATCTCCCTTTTCAGCAGAGACAGCAGGTCTAAGACTCCCTCAGTAGCAGGTGACAAAATAGTGCTCTAATTTAATTGCATGACTTTGTTTCCTTTGTTTTAATTTTACAGTTATTTTCTGTTTGCAACAAGTGAGTTTGCTTTCTCATTGACAGGAGTGATGTAGAGTTTCTTTTTAGATGGATTTCCCTAAGTGGAAAGGCAAATTTATTTGTTTTTAAACCAATAAGTAAATAATAGTACAAGTAATACTTAGATTTTTTTAAAAAATCTTGAAAGGTGTCCATAAATAGCCAAATTTTGCCTCAGTTATTTTTTTTTTTAAAGGGAAAGTGTCCATTGGTGGATGTGATATAGGAGTAAGGAAAAGGGTCAAGTTTGGTAGCTGGAAGAATGGGGTTGTCATGCCCCAAGATGTTAAAGACCATGCATGGGTCAGGTGTGGGGAGAAGCAGGGTCTCAGTCTGGGATGGTTTAGATTTGAAGTGCAGTTAGATATTCAAGTTGAGAGTGCAGAGAGGGGTCCCACCCGGGATATAAACCCTGAAGTCAGCATCAGCATGTAGATAGCATCTGGGCCCGGAGGCTGGCAAAGGGTCACCTTCTCTGTGAGTGTAGATGCAGTAGGGAAGAAATTGACACGTGAGCCTGGGACGTTCCAACTTTAACAGACAGGAAAGATCCAAAAAAAGGGTCAAGAGCCAGGTACCATAGCAGAAGGAAAGGTGAGAGAAGGTGCTATCCCGAAAGCCAAGAAAAAGAAGAAAGGCAGGAATTTGCCACTTGTCATGTACTTCTGATAGGTCAGATCAAATGAGGACCGTGATCCCCTGGGGCTTGCTCAGCAACATGGAGCCCATTCCTGACCTCGACAGGTTTGTTGCGGTGCAGTACAGTGGGCAAAAGGCTGGTTCAAAAGACTACAGGACAGAAAGAATGGGAGACAATGAGTATAGAGAGCCAGGCTGAGTTTGAGAGGTTTTTGTAAAGGGTAAGAAAAGGGTAGTAGCTAAAAGAAGCGGTGACCAGAGTGTTTTCAGGGCAGATATCAGCACCATGTCTGTCTGCTGTCGGGGCTGATCGACTGGAGAGGGAGGAAGCTGACGGTGTGCGTGAGAGAACTGTGCTGGCCTCTGGGAAAGGGGATGAGAGCTCATGCACAGCAGCGGGTTGAGGCGGGCAGCCCTTCACGTGGAAGGCGGAAGGCAGATGTGGGAGTCATAGTACCGTCAGCAGCTGTGGTGGGAATTCAGGGGAGTCCTCATGTGGCCACCTCGCTTTTCTCAGGAGAATAGAAAATAAAGTCACCTCCTGGAGAGAGGAAGGGAAAGTAGGTGCTGGAGGCTTTCGGAGAGATGAGAAGCCAAAGTTCCCCAAGAGGGCAGGTGAATGTGTAAAGAGACTGAGAGAAAGCAGTAAGATTGCAGGCAGCAGGGAGACACACGTGGGATCACGGTCTCGAATTCAGAATGACACCTGACAGCACGGCAGTGACTTTGTTCTGCAGCCACATTCAGCTGCAGCCACATTCAGCTGCACAAGCTCAGATCTGGAATAGGTGGAGGCTCGGATTTCACCTGCACGGTGATCTCACCTCATGAGGGGAAAGGAGCGCCGGAAATGTGAACCTACCCAGGGGTGGCTCAGTGGTTGGCTAGGAAATGTGTACTAGGTCAGGGAAGAGGAAAGACCAGGAAGTTGAAGGACAGGAGAAAAGTTTAGGATGGATGGAAGGTCCCGGGAGACAAAGAAGATCAAAAGATCACGGGCATTGGGTAAGCTAAACCTGGCGTGGTGGTGCACACCTATAATCTCAGCACTCTGGGAGGCTGAGGCAGAAGAGTCGAAAGTTCATGGCCAGCCCAGGCAATTTAGCAAGGTACTATCTCAAAATGAAAAATCCACAAAAGGAAGGAACAGAAAGAAGGAAGAAAGGGTGGAAGGAGAAGGGAGGGAGGATTGTGGCGGTAGCTCAGTGCAAGGCCTTGAGTTTAATACCCACCACCACACACACACGTGTGTGCACTTACACACAAGGAGTAAGCTAGAAAGAGTTGAGACAGCGGTCAGAGGGGAGGATAGTCATGAAATCGGCCCAGTGGGGAATCACAATTATGTACTGGGCTTGATGTCCAGAGTATAGCATGAGAGTCGAGTGGGGTCATGATCATCCAAGGAGAAGTGGTCAAGGAACTAAGAGGCCAGGAGGCTGGAAGGACCAACTGTTTGTCTGGTGAAATCAGTAAGAATTAATTCAGTTCAGAGATGGAGGACTTAACAGTAGTACAAAAGCTAAAAACTTCAAGAAATTCAGGTGCGTGGCCTGGGCATCAGCAATGACCACAACAAGGAGCCTTATTCTTCAGGTTCAGTGACTACAGGAGAATAAGCAGGAAGATCAGTGTTCTTGGGGGAAAGAGAATGAAATTTTCAGAGAAAACACGAAAGCCATGGTGGCTCTCCCGAGGACATGCGAGGCCAGAGGGCCCAGTGGAAGTGTCTGGGGCACTGGGAAGAGGTAGAGGAGCCGAAGAGGGATGGAGCACAATGAGGTTAGCTCTGGGCCCCAGGACAGTGGTATCGGTGAAGATATAAGTGTTTCAAGGGTCAGACATCCAGGACTCCACTGATGTCCGTGTGGGGAGGCCAGGAGGCCAGGGAGGCTATCTTACTGCAAGAATCTGGACCAGGTGTTTGAAGGCAAGATGCATGGGGCCAGTGGTGTAACCCCACCTGCAAGGGACTTGACCTTCACCCCTGACGGAGGGTCTTACTCTGAGCAGGCAAAGCTGTCTTTGAAGAGCAGAAGACCCAGAGAAATGGGGGTCAGGAGCCAGAAACCTGCATCCCATCCATTTCCAACCCTTGAAATCTCACTGTGTGGTGAGGCAGCTTGATGCAGCAGCCTCAGCCCTAATGTCCTTCACAGTGATAATATTCATCACCGATCCTTCCAATTGGTCACTGTGTCTCTATTTCTAACATATTGCCTGGACCAAAATAGAAACACGGTCTCACTATATCGTTCAGGCTGGCCTTGAGCTCGCTAGGTATCCCAGGCTGGCCTGGAGTTCTGGGTGATCCTCCTGCCTCAGCCTGCCAAATACTGGGATTACAGGCATGTGCCACCATGACCAGCAGGATACTCCTTTAAAGACGTGGCGCCTGTCTGTAACTCCAGCACTTGGGAGGCTGAGGTAGGAGGATCGCCTCAAGTTCAAGGCCAGCCCAGGATACCTAGTGAGTTCGAAGCCAGCCTGAACTACAACAGTGAGAACTTGCCTCAAAAAAAAAAAAAAAAAAAGACCTGGCACACGAAGGCGTTCATATTAACTGCATGGTCCGTGTGCCAGGCACTGTGATAAATCCTGAACACAGATCTTCTCCTTTGATCCTCACAACAACCCAATGATACTGGTGTAATTATGACCCCAGTTCATACCTGGGAAGCCTGAGGCTTAGAGAGGGGCAGGGACTTAGGCAGGTCACACGGCCCGAAGGTTTGAAGTTAGATGTGTGATTCAGCGCTGGCCTTCTTAGCCATGACATGGTGGTCATCTGTTGGGCACGCTGGGGAGAACGTGTCCCTGCAGAACCCCCGTGACGAAGCTTTGGGTCCAGACCCAGGACGCATTCACTAGCTTCTCGCCTCTCTCTTCTTTTGGACCCACACCCACCCGCCCGTTTTATTTTGTTCTCTAAGACCCACCTTCCATCCATCCCAATTTCAGAAATCTTTATATTTGTTTCCCCCACAGATGTGAAAAGCTGGCTTGTGATGTTTGGATTTCAGCTTAGCAACATAATTCCCGGCTTCCCGAGAGCCAAAATGTATTTCGTGCCTCCTCCCTACGAATTATCAGAGAGTCAAGCAAGTGAGAACGGACAGGTAAGCGGAGGTTCCTGCCAAGAATTCAAGTGACTGTCACCAACCCCTTTCACCAGCAGACACACGTGGGCCCCAGGAACGTCAGTGGAAGGAAACACTGAGGCTGGGTATAAAAGGCGCAGGAGACTCGGAGGCTTCCCAGCAAAGTGAACGTCGCCTGCTGCAGCACATACTTCTTCCCATCTTCGATTATTACCTTAATTGTGGCATCATTATCTGTCCTGTGTATACTCTTGAGTCCCTCCTTGATTAACAACAGCGCAGAGAAATCCAGCGGCAACCTCCCATCTGCATTGCCGAGAAGATCAGAACCCTTTCCACTTTTATGGGACGTAATAAAACTGTGGTTTGCAGTTTCTGTCCCGTTAAAGAACATTTTTATGCCCCACATAAAACCTCGGTGCTTTATGGCCCAAACGTATACAGATTGAGTTTTTGGAACGTAATTTGTACTTGGATCTTTCGGTGACGACCGAAGGGCGGCTCCGTTTCAGTTTGGGTGCAGCTGAGACCGCAGCGCAGTCGGGTGGGAGGGGCGGGCATCTGCGCTCAGCTCAGCCCTGCCCCGGAGCCGGCGCTCAGCACCGTAAAAGTCAGCGAGGTCTCAGCTGCTGTGAATAATTGTCCAGATTGTGTAACTATAGAGAGGCAAGGAGGAGCTGCTGGGTAATTGAGAACAGCATTCTCTCAGTCCGACCCCTCGGGGACCACTCAGTGGATGAATAGCCATCATTTCTCTCATTTATCTAAGTGCCGTTACCTCCCAGATACAACCTCTTCCATTATCCCAGCCTGTCCCCCAACCACCAATTGAGACAAGTTGTCATTTGTGAGGGAGGACTCAAGGCCAAGGAGATAATGGTAATTTTATCCCTCCACAGCACCAGGGCTCGAATCCAAAGCAACTGACTCGAAGCCGAGGGACCTTCTCTCTGGCCCTCGAAGCCTGATTCTCGCAGCCTAGTGCTTCTCAAATGTCCGTGTGCACACATATTACCTCGAGTGCCTTGTTAACTTGCAGCCTCTGGCTTCAGAGCTCTGGAGCGAGGCCTGAGAGTCTGCTTCGCCCACAGGGCGGGTACTGGTGATCCCGGCTGCTGACCACGCTTGGAGTGTGAACCCCACGGCCTCGGCTCGTAGCCACCCTAGCTCCAGAGGTGGGGCTCAGAGCCGTTCACACAGACCCCTGCCCCTCAGGTCAGGACACTCCTGGGTCTGCAGTGTGCGAGGCAGCTGCCACGCCACAAGCGCAGAGGGACCTCTCCGGCAATGGCGAGCCGCACTCAGCGGGCTGGCCTGGGGGCAGGCTCGGGTGAAGCGGCCTAGCTCCTGCAGCGACTGTTCATGGCTCAGCACAAGATGGACAGGCCACCCCATCAGAGCGCTGGTCGCCAGCCAGCCTGGCCTAGTTCCAGAAGGTAGAGCCGTATTGTTGACTTACAGAGTGCAGGTGCGACACTAGTTCTCGAAGGGGAGCTCCAGGCGTTTCTCTTTCTGGCTCTCACTGAACTGTCCAGCCCCCTTCTGAGCATTCTCTGTTTTCTTGTGCCCACAGCTCATTACAGGTGTGCAGCAGACCACGGAGAGGCATAATCAAGCCTTCCTGGCTCTGGAAGGGCAGGTCATTTCGAAAAAGCTCCACGCCAACATCAGAGAAAAAGCAGGCCACTGGTTCGCCACCACCACGCCCATCATCGGCAAAGGCATCATGTTTGCCATCAAAGAAGGGCGGGTGACCACCGGTGTGTCCAGCATCGCCAGCGAGGACAGCCGCAAGGTGGCGTCTGTGCTGAACAATGCCTACTACCTAGACAAGATGCACTACAGCATCGAGGGCAAGGATACCCATTATTTTGTGAAGATCGGCTCTGCCGACAGCGACCTGGTCACACTGGGCACCACTATCGGCCGCAAGGTGCTGGAGAGCGGCGTGAACGTGACCGTGTCGCAGCCCACGCTGCTGGTCAATGGCAGGACTCGAAGGTTCACCAATATCGAGTTCCAGTACTCCACACTGCTGCTCAGCATCCGCTACGGCCTCACCCCCGATACCCTGGACGAAGAGAAGGCCCGCGTCCTGGACCAGGCGAGACAGAGGGCCCTGGGCACGGCCTGGGCCAAGGAGCAGCAGAAAGCCAGGGACGGGCGAGAGGGCAGCCGCCTGTGGACTGAGGGCGAGAAGCAGCAGCTCCTTGGCACGGGGCGCGTGCAGGGTTACGAGGGCTATTACGTGCTTCCCGTCGAGCAGTACCCAGAGCTCGCGGACAGTAGCAGCAACATCCAGTTCTTAAGACAGAACGAGATGGGAAAGAGGTAACACCATAATCTGCTGCCATTCCTTGGCTGGATGGCTCGGCAGGCGTAACTGTGATCTCCTCTCCTAAGGAGACGAAGACCTAGCAGGGGCACTGAGGCTGGGCTGCTTTAGGGTTTCAAGTGGCAAGAAAGCTCACATTTTTTGAGTTCCAATGCTACTGTCCAAGCGAAAAGTCCCTCATCCTGAAGTAGACTAAAGCCTGGCTGCAAATTCTGAGGAAATCAACACAAACGGCTGAATGAATGAACAAACAGACAAAATGTTCCAAGTTCCCCTCAAATATGACCCACTTGTTCTGGGTCTAAGGCAGAAAAGAGACACAACGTATCCACAAGGAACAAAAGAACAAAACAAAAAGCAAACAAACAAAAAAGCAAACACACCAACCGTAACACAAAGAAACCAAGACGAGAAGGCCTCATATCCTATTACCTCACTCATTCACACGTGAGCGACGCAGAGACATTCGCAAGGGCCGGCGTCACCAGACCAGCTGAGGACAACGATTCAGACTGCTTGTTGGGCAGACACTTCCGACGTTTTCGTTTAAGCAAATACAGGTGCAATGAAAAACACGACTATGGGGTGATTTGTGTGTAGCGCCTGGGGGGGCATAAAAGTGGAGGAGTGAGCACTGGAAATACTTTTTAAAGAAAAAGAAAAACAAGAAAAAAATTCCTATCAAAAGTCAAAGAGAAATAATACCGTCCAGCACTTAACCCTCAGGTCTCCACTTAGTCTGGCCTGAGCTAATTTATTTGAGCGCAGAGTGTAAAATTTAATTCAAAATGGTGGCTATACTCACTACAGATAAAATTTCATACTCTTTTGTCTTTGGAGATTCCATTGTGGACAGTAATACGCAGTTACAGGGTGTAGTCTGTTTAGATTCCGTAGTTCGTGGGTATCAGTTGCGGTAGAGTGCGGCACTGTGACTCTGTTGTAACAGGTACCACTTCCGGTCACCCTGTACATACATACGCCGCAAGGCACAATCACTGTTTCAGATTTAAAATTATTAGTGTGTTTGTTTGGTCCAGAAACTGAGACAATCACATGACAGTCACCACGAGGAGAGAAAAAAAATAAAAAATAAAAACAAAAAAATTTTAAAAACATAAAAAAGAAACAAAAACAAAAAAAGTCTAATAAGAACTTTGGTACAGGAACTTTTTTGTAATATACATGTATGAATTGTTCATCGAGTTTTTATATTAATTTTAATTTGCTGCTAAGCAAAGACTAGGGACAGGCAAAGATAATTTATGGCAAAGTGTTTAAATTGTTTATACATAAATAAAGTCTCTAAAACTCCTGTGGACACTGGTCTTCTGTGGAAATGCTTTGAGAGGGGCAGAAGGCAGTGGGTGGGAGGGAGGGGAGTGTCCAAGATGCCGAAGCCAAGTAGTGTCCTCCTCTGAGAGGGCTGGGACCAAAATGTTTGAGATTTCAGATTTGTTCAGATTTTAGAACGTCTGCATATACATGAGAGAGCCTGAGGGTGATTTTATGCAGAATTTTAAAATTTTTTATGAAAGAAAGACACCTTCCTGGGGTGGAATTCCCACCTGTAGCTTCATGTCGACGTTCAAAAATTGGAGCATTTTGGATTTCAGATTTCTGGATTAGGGATGCTCCACCTGTACTTTGAACATCTGAAGGAGCTTGTTAGATTGTCCTGTTGTTCCCCAAAGGGCTCTAGTTACTCTGGAAATCTCTCTGCCCGCGTCTGTGGCGCCCTCTGGTGGGGAGGAGAGTCGGCGCTTGGTACCCGCGAGCTGTGAGGCCCCTCAGGCCAGCCCAGGCCTGGGCGGATCCCTCCGGCGCCTGCTGCCTGGTTACGGTTCTGGGAGACACTAATGGGAATGTGTTCATCACACTGGGAGGTCTGTGTGTGTGTGTGTGTGTGTGTGTGTGTGTGTGTGTGTGTGTGTGTTCATATTTTTTTCCAGGCTAGACCAATCTACTCCAAAACGTGCACATTTGGGGCAACCCAAGTAAGGAGGATTTTGGTTTGTGTGAGTATTTGCTGTAACTCATTCCTCCAGTTGAAGTGATGTTACTGTCAGCAGCTGGAAGGTGTCGGTGACCCGGTGCTGAGGGCTCTGCACGCAGTATTTTCATGGAGTCCTTACCATTCGTTCCTCAACAGCGTTTGACGGAAAGCTCGCCACAGGGCTGCCGGGCCACATTCCGGGACATACAAGGTGAGTAGGCATAACCCAGGGCCCTTGGGGTTGGTTAAGATTAATGTCAGGGTTAGGGTTAGGGTTAGGCAGAAGAACAGACAGACAACAGGCGACGAGTGGGGCTGAGAAGCGAAGGGGAGGAGGCGTTCAGTGACGGGACGGATGGATTCATCCCAGGACATGAGCTAGGCTGGAGAGACCACAGCGGTCTCCCAGTTCAGCCGCAGACAGGCAGCAGAGGGAAGGAAAGCGCCCGGTGCAGGGCCGTCCATGCGGAAGGGGCCGGGGAGGTGCAAGGACGGGTGAGGGGGGAGCAGCCACGCATAAGCGACTAGTAACTGGGCACAGAAGATGCATGTTATAGACCCATTATTTTTAACATTAAAAGCAAACGCAATAGGAAGCCTTTAGTTTTAATAAATAAATTCTCTGGGTGCACCAAGAAGAACAGGTAGAGGCAGCTGATGCGATCGCCAGGTGAGATGAAGGAAGAGGGTGAAGTGGCCATCGCCTGAAGTAAAGGTAACCGCGACTTCAGAGGAGAAAATGGAGGTAAATGAAGCAGATGGACTCCAAGGATGAGCTGCCATTATCATTTCACTGTGCAGGTGAGGAAACTGATGCCAGGTGGGTGGTGAGATCACATTTAAACCCAGCTGTGTCCAACTGCAAACCTTCTGGACGTCCAGGCCAGTAATGGCCCAGCTTTCAAAGACAACAAACAGCCCCCTGCACGCCATGGGTTCACCACCCTCAGAGGCGCCCCAGAGGCCCGCATCCCTCCGCCTTCCCATCATCCAGCCCGGCCCAGGGTGCTTTCCTCAGGTGGGAGAAGTTGAGAAAGCGGCAGGGCCAGCCTGCCTGAAACCAGACCTCAGGAGTTCTGCCCGCCTCACCGGCCCGAGGAGCTATGGCCAATAAAGCTGGTCTGCATAATGGCCCTCGCAGAAGCACCTGGGAACAGCTTGCTTCCCAGTGTGCTGGGTGGTTTCCCTCCTGGAGGACGGGAGGGAGGAGGGAGGAGGGAGGATGGAGGGGGAGGCAGGTGCTCTCTCCTGTGTGCTCTGGGCGGGAGCCTCCTCCCAGGCCAAGCTGGCTTGTGTCTCTACCGTCCGGAGGGCAGTCAGGCCCTGGTGCGGTGGGAGCTTGGAGGGAATCGGCCCTGTGTGGTGTGTCTCCAGCTTAGAGTGGGGAGGGGGCTTGCTGGGCTTAGAGCTGCCAGGGCCTGCCCAGCCTCCAAAGAGAACCCCACAGAATTTCACAGGCTCCTGAATTCTCCTCTTTCGGGTCTGTCGTCTTTAAATCACCATAAATTTTCGGTCAAACACTGCCCAGCCCAGTCCCCCGCTACACGTATGTAAACACACTTCCATAATAGGGGAGAAGCAAGCAGCTTCCCGGGGAAACTTCTCTCCTGCCTTTCCCCAGGCCAGTTCTAGAATGACCAGGACAAATGACTGAGAGAATTCCAGAAAAGCAGTACGGCCTAGTTGTACAGCAGTACCGCTGGGTCCCATTTCAAAATTTAGAGATTCACTAATGCTGTGTTCTCTTCAGGGAACAGTGGCACATGCCTGTAATCCTAGCTACTCGGGAAGCTGAGTCAGGAGAATTGAAATTTCAAGACCAGCTTCGGCAACCTAGCAAAGCCCCCTTCATTACCAGCCTCAAAAGACCATGCAGTCTAAAGTCAGCCCGCCTGGGAATCGGTCCTGATTTGACCCCTCAGTGGAAGTGGAACATGGCTGGGGCTGTCGTAGGCCGGGGTAGAGCACTTGCCCAGCACACGTGAAACCCTGTGCTCAGTCCCCAGTACTATAAAACAAAAACATCCGTGGGAACTGGGGACAGCTGTGTGTATTAATTCGCTGCTTTACCCTGTTTTAGGAGAGAAACCCGGTGTAAATTAGCTCAAGGAAAGTATTTCTCACGCTTACGGTAGTCCGGGGGGTCAGAGTTGAGGATGGCTGCTGTGGTGACTAAATGAGATGTATCGTGACATACAGTAAGTATTTAATGTTCTGTTTGTTCGAAGCACAGATTTTAGGTAAGTGGAAACTGAGGCATTAGCTTTCGCCGGGGGAGAGATTTGTGTGCAGGGGCTGGCGCCAGGGAGGAGGCCCAGCTTCCTCCCGCAGAGCAGCTTTGGCCTGTTCCCCCAGTTCCCTGCACCCCGGCCGGCCCGGAAGGGCCAGGAGGACTCCCAGCGGCCCACCTTGAGCTCAGCCTCCGAGGCTCTTCGGGGAGACTGAGCGGGCGGGGGATGCGCGCGTGAAGACGGGCTGTTGGAGCAGGCGGTGGGCAGAGGGCCGCAGGCACGCGCACTGGAAAAGGTGTAGTACGTGAAATGTGAAAGAAAGATAATACTCACAAGGGGGGAGGGGGAAAGAAAAGGAAAGGGGAAAATGGAAACACGTAAATAAAACCGTTGTAAGGAGGGGAGGGGGAGTGGAAAGGAGGGGGGGGGAGGCGGGAACCAAGATATATCAGGTTCAGGTACAAATTAACTATGATGAATGTGATCATTATGCATACAATGTACTAATACATGTTCTCAGTAAATTAAAAAAAAAAAAAAGGACAGCAGGCGGAGCAAACACAGCGACGGGCCAGAGGGAAGGTGGGAGGCCGGCTGGGGCCGACACAGGCGGAGGGGCGAGGCCGCTGTCGGAAGCACGCGAGCCCCGCAGCCCTCCCGCGCGTGCTGCAGGCGGACGGCTTCCCTTCTGCCCACCCCGCACCCGGCAAGAGGACGGCCTGACCGCCGGCCCTCCCGGCGGCCGCAAAGCCCCAGCGCCCGAGCCGCCGCCGCCAGTGTCGGTTTGCTGTGTGGCCGCCAGGTGGCAGCCTTTCCCATCACATCCTCCGCGCGCCTCCTGCCGACGTGAGGCTGCGAGGAGGGCGCGGACCACTGGGAGGCGCTGTGGAGCCGGGCCCGACTCGGAGGACGGCTGCTCCCTCCGCGGTACCACTTCCGCAGTCCACACGTCCACAGTCCTTCGCCTCCCTGACCCCGCTTTTCCTTCTTTGTAGGGTAAGGATCAAAATTCCTCCCGTGCAGGAGGTATATCTGGAAAGACCACCGAAAACAAGATAGGGGGAGTGCTTAGCATTAAGTAAATTCGTGTTTAATGGGTAAGCCAGTATTAAAGAAAACAGTAGAAGGTGTTGGGGATTTGGTCTCTGGAGGGGCGAAAACTTCACTTTAAATCCAACTGCAGCTGGGCGTGGTTGTAATATAGGGGAAAAAATATAACTCCCAACCCGCTAGATGTCACTTACGCTGAGTTCGTGTTCCCCAAAGTCGAAGAATGAATTCTAAGGAACAAAGGAGGTTAAGAGTAGGAATTTTATTGAGAGAGAGAAAGAGAGCTCCTGAGAGACAGGAGGGGACCCGAGTGGGTTGCCAACGAGCTCACTTTTCAGGGTAAATTTTATAGAGCAAAATTGTGAGGCGAGTACAATATGTGTCAAAATGATGATTAACCAATAATAGTGTAGTCGCTTAGGTAACATTGATCCAGTGGGGAAGAAGGTCACATAGCAAATGAACATGGAAGGAATAAAGACATTCCAGGATGGGGTGGATCTGGAGGTCTTGGTTGCCCACCTGGGTGACCCAGACTTTATCAGATCAGATGAATGTGATCTTCAGTTCATTGTTTATCCTTCGGCCTTATCTTGAGGCCTGACCTTCAACCGACATGCCTCCAGCCATAGTTGTAGCGTATTCTCCTCTTGTATATTGACTCCATTGAGGGCCCAGCCCTGTCTGACTGCCTATAATATTTCTACCTTATTTTGCTGTCTATAATAGTTGCGCATGTCTCAATCCCAGCACTTGGGAGGAAGAGGCAGGAGGATCCCGGCAGGTTCAAGGCCAGTCTGAACTACACAGCGAGACCCTGTCTCAAAAAAAAACCAAAACCCAGCTTCACTTTGAGAGGCTGAAGCAGGATTGCCAGTTTGAGCCCAGTTTGGGGAATTTAGTAAGACCCAGGCAGCCTCAAAATAAAAAACTTTAAAAAGGGCTGTGGACATAGTTCAGTACAAAGGCCCTGGGTTCAATCTCCAGTACCGGAGGAGGGGAAGAATCCCAGCTCTTCCCCTCCCCAGGTAAGCCTGCACTCTTTAATGTCTGCAGCCTGTTCTTTTGTTTTCTTTTGTTTTTTGAGACAGGGTCTCACTATGTAGTTCAGTCTGACCTTGAACTCAATATGTAGCCCAGGCTGGCCTCAATCTCATGAGATCCTCCTGCCTCAGCCTCCCGAGTGCTGGGATTACAGGCTTGTACTACCATGCCTGGCTATGCAGCGCGTTCTTCCCTGTGAAGAGCATGTGACAGCAGCAGTACTGTAATAAGCAGCCTGCCACACAGGCATGGCTGTTGATAGACTGTTAGAATGTTTACCTCCAGTGAGAATTGAGGCCTGGGCCTTGCCCCTCAGGGTCCACTTTAGGGTTCCATAAGGGTGACCCCACTCCCCACTAACTGGGGAGCAAACCCAGGACCTTTGCACTGAACTACCTCCCTAGCTGTTTTTTCTAGTTGTATTTATTTTGAGACGGAATCTCCCTAAATTGCCAAGCTGAGCTCACCATCTTCCTGTTTCAGCCTCCCAGAGTGCTGGGACTGTAAGTGTAAACCACCATACCCAGCAGGGGTGGCCACTTTTGTGAAGTACTGTGCCCCCAACCTCTCCCTTCCCACCCTTCTTCCTTCTGAGCCCAGTTCCAGTGATCTCTGTATACTTAGGTATTCATAAACCTTTCACCCACATTAGTTTTATTTGAACACCCCAAGCCAACTATTCAAAGCAGATTCAGAAACTGAGGCTTAAGGATGTCATGAAATAAATCAAATCCTACCACAGAGCAAGCCCCTCCCAGGTGGCTGGAAATCCTTCTCAAACTCTCAGTCAGCTATCTCCACTCCCAAGCCACTCCCTCAGCAAGCCTTTATTTTAGATTTTAGTCTTATCTCAGCCAAACACGTGCAGATTTCATTCTGAGGCAGGAGTCACTGGTCAGAAAGAATCTGCCCCGTTGGCTGTAAGTCAGCCACTGGAAGGTTGCTTGAACGTCGGTGGTGTAGAAGCTGGAGTGGCAGGGGATGGAGAAGAGACTTGTCTGCTGTCTCCTGGCTGCACGCAGCATCAGGCGTGCGTTGGAGCCATCGTTAATCGCTTCAGGGTCTCTGAGGGCATGCAGCTGCTACCTTGCACCATCCCTCCTGCTTCCCTCTCGTGTGGTCTCACTCGCAGGTTTTTTCCTTGTGTGGAAAAGATGGTTACCAGCAGCCCCAAACTCCCTCCTCCCAGACCCAGAGGAACAGCTGACCTCCCTTCATTGCTTGGAGACCTTGGGTTGGCCGGCCCGCCAGGGCCGTAAACAGTGGTTTCCCGGGAGAGGTAACTGCCCGGACACATGTCAGCAGCTGATACAGTATCTACCAAAGTCAAGCTTTTGTCCTTTCTGTCCGTAAACAGTGTCTGACACATCTGGGGTCTTCTGGAGACAAAGCCAGGTGCTAGGGATCCGAGGATGGCTGATACCCCACCACTCAGGAGTACTGGGAAGAGAGCCGGCAGGGTTAGGGTGCAGGGCCGCACAGGGACAGTGGCGAGGCAGCTGGGAGATCTGGCAGAAAAGATGGGGAGGGGTTTGCAGATAGCACAAGGGGCAGATTCAGATTGAACACGAATGGCCTAAAAGGCAGCCAGTCCTGTGGGGCTTCCCACTGAGCTTCAAGCCCACCGCCCAGAAGATACTAAGGCATGTACCTCCGTGGGAAGGCGGGAAGTGTGGAGTCAACACCAGTCTGGAGAGCTGTCCCCCGGGCTGGATCTCTGCTTGCTGCCTGCACAGGAGCCAGGCCGCGGACCACCCTGTTTATCAGCAGAGGCGGGCCTGCCCGAGGCCCACCCCATGCTCGTGGGCAATGTCTCTGTCTCAGGGCTCTTGCTACTGTGCAGCAATGGCTCTCTGTGGGGCGTCCCCTGTGAACTATAGGATGCTTAACAGTGTCCCCAGCCTCTGCCAAAGAGACACCAGCAGTACCCACCCCACCACACCTGGTTGTGACAACCTCCCACACATTGCTGAATGTCCCCTTGGTGGCTAAAACTGCCCCCACTGGAGGACTATCACTCGTGCATTCTCCCCCATCCCCTTCGCCCTCATTCTCCCCAGCTGCCAGTCTTCAGAAAGGAAAAGCCTCTGTCCCCTGGTCAGGCAGACTGGTTTAATACACCCGTGTTCAGCCAAGCAGCAAGCCCCAAGCTGGGGGTTGTGGAGCCGCCCAGATTCACCTCCTCTTCTAGGCTGCACTGCCCAGGGGCTTCCTCAGTAGTTAAGTTCATGTAGAGAATCGCAGCCCCCACCCAGGTCTCCTGAGAACCCTGGCCTTGCCGGGAGGGACGCAGGGCCTGGAGTGGAGCTCTTCTAAGACAGTGACTGTGGGCCTGTCTGCAGCCAGGAAGAGTCCCATGAGTGTCAGAGAACGACAAAGTGACAAGTGGAAAGGAGTCTGGGGACCCCCAGGCACCTTCCCTGGGACCAGGAAAGGGTTGCCAGGGCCTGAGATGACAAGATAATGTTCGCCTTCCTCCTCCCTGTCCCATCCTGTGCCAAAGATCACGGCCCCTGAAGCAGTATCTTGACTGTGACCGACGATGCTTAAATCATGTTCTCTGGGCAGGTGCTGGAGCTGCAGTTGTGGAACTAGCATCTTCAGACAGAACACGAGCTGGTGCCCGTCAGCCCCTCAGCTGGTAAGTTTTCAAGGGCCTGCTCGCAGGGGTGCTGTTTTCAGGAGCACAAACCTGCCATGTTGTCTTCCTTTCCTCCTTCAGCAGAGAAACCCCATCGGCTCACTATGCCAGCACCCTGGGGGTGTGGAGAGTACAAACAGCCCAGGAATGCACTACATTTTGTCAGGCGGGGTGTGATGAACAGGTGCACAGAGGATTGCAAAGCACATTACATGTCTGTCCGAGTGCATGGAAACACATGCGTGTAGGCAGTTAGCACTGGTTTGCGTGTGTGTGCGTGCACAGGCATGATCCACAATATGGCTGCATAGAGGAAGAAAACGTGTGTTTGGTGTAATACATGGCAAGCAGTGAAGTTACTGCAAAGCACAGGCGTCCGGCAGAGGTGCCAGAGGTACGGAGACACCAGGTGTAAATGAAGGTGTGATGTGAAAAATAGGGATACACTGGGGCCAAGGAGAGCCCGATGTGGAGCTTGGAAGAGTATGAGAAAGAGAATGAATGTGCGGAGCAGCGGTGCGTGGACGGGAGGTCCCACAGACACCGGCAGAGTCCCTGTCCGTACATGCCTCTCCTCACATGGGAGAGACCAGAAGTTAGGACAAACTGAGCCTTGGCACATGCAGGGGGCTGTGCGTATGAGTACAACAGAAGGCTGAGTTTGGCCTTCCTGCTCTGACTCCCAAGGACACGGCCTAGTACGGCTTCTTCTCCCAGAGGAGAAGAGAGTGCTGGTTTCTCACATGAGCTTTGCAACTGGTGATCTGAGTCTGAGCCTGGCTCTGGCACCAGCCTCAGACAAATCTGACCAAACGCTGGTAGTTTGAAATCAGCTGCCATTTACACCATGGAAAGTAGAACATTTACATGAGACCAGAAAGGTGGGGCAATACAAGAGGGGATACAAATGTCACAGAGCCAGGGGAGAAGGGAAGAGTAAGGATGACTGTGGGGAGAAGCTTCCTCTGATGGCCTCAAAGACATGAGCACTTTGACACCGCAGGGTGCAGAACTGAGACCCAGCACCACCAAAAACAAACAAAGCCATGTGGTAGAAGCAGCAAGGGAACATCTTCTGCGTTATTCCAGACTGAGGGTGCGTGTGACCGGCCCACCGCGAGACTGTTTGGGACACAGTGTGATGTGTCTGCCCCTCAGAGGAGCTGCAGATGTCCTCCTCAGGACCCGGGTACTGGAGCACCCAGCAGACAGGAGCTGCCTGGGGCCAAGTCGCCACCCTCCCTCCAGCAGCAGGCCAGACAGAAACACAAGGGCCACCCGGTGCTCAGAGTGGCATCCCTGAGAAGTCACCGCAGCTGTACAGTATTGCAGCCCGGCGTTTTCCCCTCCCCTGCCCGTCCCTGCACCCTCCTTCCCACCAGATAGTGTCACTAACAGCTCTAAGGAGTTGCACACACCTGCACACACTTCTGCTGCGCTCCTCCAAAAAGGGAAAGTGGTAGAGGCTGCAGACTGCTACACAGACCACCGCCCAGGAGCCTCATGCACCCCCAGCCACCACCACTTCTTCTTGCACAAAATGTGGGGCCGGGGACCTGCGTGGAGACAGAGCAGGGTGTGTGCACAGAGTAGGTGCAACACCACCTGTTGGACTAGGGGCAGATTTCAAGCCATCTATGATGGGGCAGGGCTGGAGGACATGGGGAGAAAGATAATGAGGGGTGTGTGTGTGTGTGTGTGTGTGTGTGTGTGTGTACGTGTATGAGAGAGAGACAGTGTGCTGATGTTTGGGTTCTAGGCCCATGTTCCTGTTGAAGGGCACAGGAAGGGGAAGGAGACAAAAGAATGCCACCAGCTTGTTGGATTTAGCAACACAGAGGGCCTCCACAGCAGTAGCCACCTGCTGTATGGGCTGCACAGCATCTGGGTGTGCAGCACTGACCCACTGGACCTCCAGGCATGAGACCGCGCCGTCCAAAACACACAGCCCGCATTGCCACTCCTGGCTCTAGAGCACCAATGGAGGAATGTCGCCCGATGACCTTTCACGGAAGAGGAGCCACTAGTCTGTCTCAGCCCTAGTGTCAGCCTCTGGTCATACCCAAATCCTGGCTTCCGCTCTGCTGCTGACTGAGGCAGGGCAGTTCAGAGTTCACCAAGCATACGCATTCCTGCCTCAGAGCCTGGAGCGGGGCTGACTCCCACGCAGTCCGTCTTCCGGTCTTAGGCTCGTGGTGTGCCCACCTGACCTCACTGTGAGTCCTAGAAGGACAAGCTGGGGGCCTGGATGGAGGAATCGGTTGGCCTCAGCCCTGGCAAATGCAGTCCTCCCCTTCGCCATTTTTCTGGCTCAGAAGCTCCATTCGTAATCGGAGCCCCAGCTCCCTCTTCACCAGAGGCTGCCGCACAGATGGCAGCTTCCCCACCACCTGGAAGGAGGGAGTTCCCGGCCGCACTACTTCGCTGAACAGACTCCAGGCGGTGAAATGCATCGGTGCTGGTGGTTAAGTGGAGGCGGGATTTGCCTCCTCGCTTCCCCATTTATATCCCTGCCTGTCCAGATAGCCTCCGAGCAAACCTAGCCCCTCCATGGAGGCAACCTTGTTGCTTGTTAACTTGCTGATTGGAAATTAGTTTCTCTTTTAAGGTGCCGGAGCTGCTGGAGAACCTGCAGAGGGGACCCTGTGTCTTGAGAGTAACAGTAACAGAGATCACAACTGAGATTAATCTAGAACTGCACAAGCACTCAGGTGCAAGATGTCTTCATCTACCCTGGGGGATGGGGGTGAGATTACACAGCTCTTTCTAGGCCAGACAGGCCTGGGTCTGAGATGGAGTCAGGACTGGACATGGAAAGTGCTGGCTGGGTGCTGGTCTAGCTGAAATGTCCAGCCAACAGCCTCTCTCGTTGCTGTTACCGCCTCACTGCTGCCCTGGTCACAGATGTACGCGAACCATCCAGTGCCCGTTCCATGTCGTTGCATCCTCTGGAATGTGGCCCACGTCACAGGGCAGGCCAGTCTTGGAAGACCCGCCCCAGGGCTGTAAGAGCTGCCACGTGGGAGGGCTTCCTTTCCTGGGCCAACCTCCTGACTCTCTGGTCCTGATGAGGTGGGGACATAAGACATCACAAGATTAAAGCCATCTTGGTGGGGATTTAGCTCAAGTGGTACAGCGCTTGCCTACCAAGCACAAGGCCCTGAGTTCGATCCCCAGCAACCCCTCCAAAAAAAAAAAAAAAAAAAAAAAGGCTGAAGATGAGATTGAAGCCGGGAGAGGGACTCTGTGTGCCCAGCTGACAAAGATGTACCTTACTTGGAATATATCAAGTTTACCCCTTATGTTTATTTTCCTTGATAGAGATATTTATTATGAAACACTAAGCTCTATGAAAAATAAGCTCTATGAAATATATTTGGAACTCAGGCACATGGCTCACCAGGAGAGAGATGGTGGGGTTGGGGATTTAGCTCAGTGGTGGAGCACTCGCCTGGCAAGTGGAAGGCCCCAAGTTCGATCCCCATCACCAAAAAAAGAAAAAGGGAGAGAGATGGCTATTTACTGGGCTCATTGGTTACAAAGCTGTTCCAAGCTCAGTATCAGAAGTTGGTAGACAGGAAGCGAGTAGAGCCTCTTAAGCAATTCTGTGCACATTTGTAGGTAACCTGATAATTATTGTTGTTGCTACTGTAGTTCAGCCAATATTTATGGAGGGATATTTCATGCCAGACACTGTGACAAATGAGATGGGAGTTGAGTAAAATATCAAATACACCACACTTATTATTATTTAGCAGTTAATATTCTTGCCACAATTATACGCTTTCCCTCCTCCTCCTCCCTCTTGAAATGCTCAAATAGTTCCTGAATCATCCGAAAGCAACTTCCAGGCATCATGACACTGAAGTCCTAAAAGTTGCAGCTGATGGCTCCTGGGATTGAGCCTTTCTCTCCTACGTGACATCCAGAGCACCGTGAATCCTGCACACTTAACACAGACTGGGCAATGTGTCTAAAATGCATTCCATCATCACGTTTCTCCAGGATCCACAAGAACGTTCTTTGTAGCTTTTTGTTTTTTAAAGTAATCCAGGATCCCCTTGTGGGTTGTACATTGGATTTGGCTTCTTCCTAATACTTTGGTAGATAGAAAGATTTGAAGGAAAAGGAATCCTTTGACTCAAAAAAAGCAGAAATCCTTTCATACAGGACCCCTGGGTGCTGGGTCACCCTCAGTCCTCACTACAGGTGGGCAAATTATTTCCTAGAGGGTCTTGTGGGTGCCTAATTATTCCCACAGACCACTACTGTCTCTTCCCTGCAAGAAGAAAAACCAGTCAGGAGGTGGTGTCACGGGATCCTTGGCCCGGATCAGGGTATAGCCCATGTCCTCTAAAATATAGACATGTCTGGTCTGTTTTTTGTAAATACTTTTATTGGCACCCAGCCACACCCCTCTGTTTACACATTGCCTATGGCTGCTTTCACCCCATAACAACAGGGCTGAGTATTTATAGTAGACAGTCGAGACCAAAAAGCCAAACGTGTTATCTGGTTCTTACTGAACAATTTTAGCCAACCCCTGTTTTAGAACATTACATTCCAGAGATACCTCAGAGAGAAAAATATATATATTTTTTTTAGTTAAATAAGTGACCAATTCTGTCTTCTGTATTGTTTCCTTACCTGCTTTAGGGATGTATATACACCGAGAGCTATGAGAAGTCCCACAGGAAAGAAATCTATTTCCTTTATTAAAACCAGCATTTCCCAAATGTATTTGCCCTCAGCCCAGCTTTATGTGTAACACTGAGGAAGCACCTGTGGATAGATACCTGCCCTGGGAAGATTAGGCGGTGTACTGGAGGGATAAAAATCGGTGAGAGTTCAAGTTATGTGGTCTTTTAAGACATCGTTAAAGTGGTCAAGAATCAGACAAAAGGGCCTGAGCTGGGCTTAGGCCACAAAGAAGAAAGAGACATATAGGAGGTTATAAAGGCAGAATGCTGGTGTTTCTCACCTAGAGAACTACAGGGAATGTGAATTGGAACAGGGAGGTAGAGAGAGAAAGAGGAAGAAATGAAGACCGTAGCTTGAGGATAAATGGTGACACCTGCTTAGACATATTGAGTTTTGTTGGCTCAGAATATGGAATATCTTCTGCTTCCCATCCGTCCCACTAATTCAACAAAACCTTGAACATTATCTGTAAAACAAGTATGAGAAAATTCTAGATGGGGCCAAGAAGGAGGTGGGTGGGTGGGGACCACAGTCTGAGATGTGGTGTGATGAGAGGTCCCTGATTTTTCTTTTGCTTCCCATACTGCAGGTTGCATGCTGGAGGAGCAATCAGCCCCAGAACACTAACGCGCCCCACACATACCCCAACGGCAGCCTGTGCTGTCTCTCGCCAAAGGACTGGCAAAGGGGTGTCTTGTTTTGTTTTTTAAAATTTTTTCACTTTTTGGTCTTTTGAGACAGGGTCTCACTGTGTAATAAAGCCTGGCCTTGAACTTGCCGTGTAGTGCAGGCTGGCCTTGAACTCTTGGCAATCTTCCAGCTTCACCCTCCTGAGTACTGGGATTACAGGTGTGTGCCGCCCTGCCCAGCCTAAAGGGGCAGTTTATACACAGAAAACTTGTAGGTGATAACCGCCATGCTCCAGCTAAACACGCAGAAAGAAATGGCGGTCCCACTTCACACAGACAAAGGTCAAGGGGGGATCCTAAACACTGCGCCCAAGGCGTGGGGTCGGAAAATCCAAGCGGGGAGCAGTACAGTCCCTTGGTCCGCATCTCCTACCTCCAGCCGGCAGTGGCAAGCTGCTGCCTTTCTGCTTCTGAGAAGGTATCAGAAAACGTCTCCGAAAACAGGCAGTTTACCAAAGATGTAGCGTCTCGGAACACAACTTGAAAATATCCAGTTTTCAATCAAAAATTGCTCACTGTACTCACTTGGACCAAATCTTAAAAAGGCAACAGATACCAACACTGAGATGATAGAATTGTTTGACAAAGATTTTTATACAATCTTTTTTTTTTTTTTTTGTGGTGCTGGGGATCGAACTCAGGGCCTTGTGCTTGCAAGGCAAGCACTCTAATCACTGAGCTAAATCCTCAGCTCTGACAAAGATTTTTAAAGCAGCCAAGAGAAAGTGCTTCAGTGGCCAGTGAGGAACAATTATGAACACATGTGAAAAAAATTAAAAATCAGGATGCCTCAGCAAAGAAATAAACGGGGCATCAAGGAGAACCGAATGTAAATGTCCGAACTGAAAGATACAACTAAAACAAAGAGCTCGGTGGAATTAAAAAGCTCAAAACCAAAACAGACGGGATAGAGGAAAGAATCAATGAATTTGAAGATAGAGACATAGAAATGACCCAGTCTGAACAACAGAGAGCAAACAGACTAAAGGGGGAAAAAAAGAAAAGAAAAAGAAAAAGAAAAAAAGAGCAGAGCCCCACAGTCCCACTGGACTATAATGAAGATGGGTGGCTCCAAGAAGAGAAAGAAGGGAGAACTATAAAAAGACTCAAAGAGATAAAGGCAGAACACTTCCTAACTTGAAAGGAAGAATAACAGTACAGGATCAGGAAGCTAAGCGAACTCCAAAGAAGATAAACCTAAGGAAATCTGTGCCAAGACATGTAATTCAACTTTTGAAAACTAAAGACTAAGCAAAGCAGCCAACTAGACCATGCTGTCTTGGACCTTTGAGGCCACCGTAGCTGAGTAATGTGGGCCAGGGAGCAGAACTCTGATTACCTGGACAGGGCACAGGTGACCATACAGAGAGCCTGGAAGGATTTTAAGGCTCCCACCTCCTACCTGGGGTGCCTCCTAAAATCGTTAGGGAAATGGAAACAAGGCTCTTTTTCTGCTGGCCATCCCTTATCTTTAGGGCCTTTGTACCTGGTCTTCCCTTAGCCTGGGATGCTTGCTTACTAGCTTTTCACCTTGCTGCTTCAGGTCTCTGCTTTAATGTCACCACCTCAGAGTGGTCATTTTCTTGGCTCTAACATAGATTCTTGACCAATCCCTACACTATGTAATTCTTCACAGCACTCTATTCTCTTCCTTTTATTGATAACAACTTGCTATTGCTTTGTGTGTGTGTGCATGTGTGCATACACTCAACAGGGTCTTCCTAAGCAGTTCAGGCTGAGCTTGAACTCATTATGTAGCCCAGACCAGCCTCCAACTTGTGGTGATCCTCCTGCCTCAGCCTCCCAAGTGCTGGAATTATAGGTATGCGTCACCATGCCCCAGCTGCAAATGTTTATTGTCTTGTTGACTTGTATGCGTCCTCCACTAAACTGCAAGCTCCTCAAGACCAGAAATACCTGCATCTAGTCTTGGGATCAAGTAAATAAAAGAGCTGCCTACAAAAGAATTTCTGTGTCTCAGGGGCTGAGCTAAGCACTTTATTCACATCC